>JAOQML010035147.1:0-10984 GCA_027568935.1 Erythroxylum urbanii | reverse complement strand
TATATCATTTTTTCGTGAGCTTTTAAGTCTGAAGAGAAATTTTTTTCAAAGTTTTTGAAGCTCATGTTATTGTTTCATATGTATGTTATCATTGTATAGTAGGATAATTTAAAAACTTGCTTTTAATATGCATACTGAGACCATATTTGTGGAAATTAGAAGCATTAACATGATGAGGGCATTTAGATTTACCAACTTGCTCAGCCTATTTCTTTGAAATTACCATACCCAAAATTTACCTTAAGGAATAACTAAGTTGAGCCTTAGCCTTTTTCGTTGATTAAACACACATATTAACCTTTATCCTATTTTTCTTTGAAGATATGTTTATTGTTTTGATCCCTGAAGGTTGTTTACATTATTTACTTGTTGAGACTTGAAATTTGTGAAAGGACCAATATTTCTTGAATTGTGGTACTGAATGTTTATTGAAAGAAAAGAAAAAAGAAAAGTTTATAGTACCAAAAAAGTTTTGCGATGAAAGGACTTATGTATTTTGTAAGCAAGACTTGTACTATTTCTTTGAATAAATTTCCTTCAATTTAACCCTTTGTCATCCTAATCATACCTTACCTAAACCCCATCACAACCTTATAAAGATCTTTTGATTTTTGTTTTTAGTTTGTACATAAGTGGTAGGGATGTAATTTTATTGCAACCCTACGGTAAGAGTTTTATTATGCATTGATTGAAAATTTTGATGTTTTTCACCCTAAACATTTGAATGCATTAAGTGAAATCTTGGTGAGGGTGTAAAGATTTATGCTTTTAACTTCAATGCAATTGTTGATGTGATTACTATTAATATTCTTTAGGAAGTTAATTTTAGGATAACTTGACTCTAATTGCGTACTAATTTGACTTAATATAACATGCTGATGTATAGTGTGAAATGAAAATTTGAAATTGATGATGGATTGATGTTGTGAAATTTATAATTTTGATTACGGTTTGCTTAAGGACAAGTAAAAACTTAAGTGTTGGGATATTTGATAGATGCATAATTAATCATAATTTTACCTTATATTTGATTTGGTTTTGCTTGATATTTTATACTTTTATTGTATATTTGGTACTTAATTCGTTTCAATTATGTTTATAGAGTATAATTGCCTTTATGGATTTAAAAGAGAAGAATTTGGATGAAAATGTGACGTAAAACAGAGAATCAACAATCTAGAAGGAGAGCACGGCCATGCACTTTAGTATGCTTGTGCATTTTCACGATACAAAACAAATTTTGATTTAATACATTCCGATGCATGATCATGCATAACCTGAAAACCTAGAATGCTTATAAAGTGATGTTTTGGGGGCAGAAGAAAGGGAGCGAGACTCTTGGAGGCAATTCTAGACGTGGAGTTTGTCTAGAAGGGATTATGTTCGTCCAAAGAAGTAGAAAACAAGAAGAAATCATCAATAGATCCATCAAAATACAAGATCATACCTTTACATCGTAAGAATACTTGATAGAATACATTCAGGGAGATTTAGAATTATGAATCCATTGTTTTTTATTTGTTTTTCATTTAATATATGTTTGATTTTGTGTTCAAGCATGTTTATCAAAACGTCCAATTAGTATTTAGTTTAGATGAACCCTATTTTGATACCTTAACAGGTGTTGATTTTACTATTAATGCAATTGATTGATTGATTTATTACAATCCAATTACTTTTTTTATTTATGTTCTAATGCTCTAAAATATTAGACCATAATCTAATTTCATACGTAGTAATTAAGAAATCCTAGGTTTGAATAGATCTATGGTAATTGGAAAGAGATTATTGTAACCCTACAAGTAGGATGACATAAATCTTCCAGATTAGGGTCAAACCTAATAGAGGGATTCATAAAAAGATAACGCAATTTGATAACTGCAAATTGCATCGTGATTTAGGGCATAGTTTGATATGTGTTTAGCCGTTAATTCAATCATTAAGTATGTGTTTATGTTAGAATTGTGTTAGTTTGTTAATTATTTATGTTTTAAGTGTTTTAAAGGTTAGTATAAAATTTTGAGCTTAAATATTATATTCTTGAGGCAGCTTGATGTGTTTTCTAGTGTTTCATGGTCAATATTGAAGAACAAAGGAGTTTCAGAAGACATTTGGACCGAAACAACGGCCCAGCCACAATCATGACAGAAGCTCCAGGAATGGCCCACAATTATGGCCTGCATGCCACTATTGTGACAGAAGGCTCAAATGTGAGCCACGATTATGGCCTGTATTGGGCAAATGCACAAACACTTATGAACTTCATATTTTGAGGGACTTTTTAGACTTTTCGGACCCTAGAAAAGCCCTAGGATTACCCAAAAAAAAGACTTTTTAAAGAACAATAAGGGAAGAAAAGAGGATCTTTACGTACAGCCACACTTGAAACCTTAAAGGGAGAATACCGACAGAGTGAAAGAAGAAGGAAGAAGAGGAAGACGAAGCTCATTTAATGTGTCCCAGATTAGGAGGTTTTTTGGCGTCGCTACCTTCCATCGTCTATTATAAGTTGTATTTCCTTTTCATTTGGATTTTATTTATGTATAGAATTGAGATGGATAGTATAATGATAGGATTTGGAATATTGATGATATTCTAAACTCTCCTGTAGGATTTTATTTTGATTTAACGATAATTTAGTTGATTGTGTTTTATTAGATGAATGTTGTGATTTGATTACATTCTTGCATAATTCGGTAATAAACTGAGAGGGTGAACTGAATGAAAAACGATTAAATAGGATTAATGAGTGCTAGGTGATTTAGGAGAAACTGTGACAAATCATATTTGTCATTGTGTGGAGAGAGATCCTGTGTGATGTTTCGATAGTTTATTAGAGTGCTTAAGATCTAATTAGGGTTCTGGATAATTTGTGAATTGAGAGATTGCAAATTCTATAATCTGATTAGGATTTACAATTTAGGATTTAATGGTTATAACTCGAGAGAAAGTAATCAGTCCTGGGATTGTCTAGAACTGACATATAATCAACTAGGTTAGCATTAATGATAAATAAAATCCCCTTTCTTATAAATTGGTAAATTCGTTAGGTTGATTTCTATTGTGATTACATATTGTTCAATTGTTAATTCCTTCGTGTTTAATTTCTGATTTAAGTGGTTAAATTCAATTTTCGTGATTACTTTCCGTTGCATTGTTTATTTTAAGTTTCACATCTTTTCAGCCTTAGATTTTATGATTAGATTAGTCTCTCTTCGTAGGATCGACACCACTTATACTACAATCGCGACCCGTGCTCTTGCAATATTTAAGGGCTTATAAATTCTAAAGCTTGAATGACATGATCACAATCCTATAAGATTTAACCTTAGTAATTCATTTAGAAACCTTAGGATTAGTTGTTAGTACACTAAAGGTCAGCTACTAGCATACTATAGGAGTCTCTGCAATCCAATAAATCATGAAATTAGGAAGATTTGAAACCTAGATACTAATTTTTTTGTCGATAATTTCCTATTGCTCCTTGAATTCTCTGTTCAATTATTTTACTTATTTTCTTTCACTTACTTATTTTTATTTTTCTTTCAGTTAAAAATCTAAAATCAATCCTTAAGATAGATAATAGGAGAAGGGTATGTACTAGTATTGATAGTTTTCGTGAGATTGACCTATACTTACTTGTACTAACTACAGCTATGCCGTGCATTTGCAGTCATTACATAATTGACCAAGTTACAAATAAGTCAATCAGGCCCATCATCATGGAAAAATCAATTTAGCTCATTTAAATCATGTTACCCAGCATCCTAAGCTGAATGGTGTTTAGTCGGCTCCAACTAAAGTGACCTTTTCTTATAAAGAAGATGGATAAGACCCCTAGTGCGAGCTCCTTGTATATAAGCTCCACTATCTTAAAGAGTCCTAAGCATGCTCATAAACTTATAAAATCTTGAACTTTTTGTGTCATATCTACTTGCTATAATGATTCCCAATCTATAAACCTTTGGTCCCTAATTCCTTATCCTTTAGTATTTAAAATTAGGATTCATAGGCTGCAATATTAAACTAAAACATCTTATGATGTGTAAGTAGAAGTGAATTGGCCCCTTAAGTTAATGGGGATTGAGCTCTGGCTTAGTCCCTGTAACAACTATAGAGACATCAAATTATGTAATCATACCATGAAGTTATGAGAGTAGGTGATTGAAAAGAGAATAAGAAAGGATGCTTCTATCTCGAAAATTTAGTTTAGCTTCATGCCAGGAAGGTCCAGGACAGAAGCTTTACATCTCCTTAGAAGATAAATGGAATATTATAGGGAAAGACAACGTAACCTACACATTATTTTTATTGATTTAGAGAAGCCATATGACATGGTACCTACGAAAATTATATGGAGGTGTTTAGAAGTTAGGGGAGTTCTTATGACATATATACAGTTATTAGGGTTATGTATAAAGGTGTAAAAACTAGAGTAAGGATGATAAGAGGAGATATAAAGCATTTTTATATAGATATTGGGCTACACCAATGCTCCTTTTTTAGCCCTTTTTTGTTTACAGTAATGACCAATGAGTTCACTAGGAATAGATGACATTGTTTTAGTCGATATGACAAAAGAAGGTGTCAATGTCAAGCTTTAGTAGAAGGGCTTTAAATTGAGTAGGACTATGACTAAGTACATAAAGTGTAACTTTTTGGGACACAGGGTGGCTATCGATGCAGAAGTAAAGGTTGATTCAGAAGTTATACCATAAAAGGAGTGTTTTAAATATCTAGGATCTATCATCTAGAGCAATAGAGAGATTGATGAAAACATAGTTCACCATATCAAATCAGGGTGGCTTAAATGGAGAAGTGCATCAGGAGTTTTACGTGACAAAAAGATACCACTCAACCTTAAAGTTAAGTTCTATTGTTTAGTGATTAGGCTGACCATGCTCTATGGGGTAGAGTGTTAGCCCATCAAATAGGTGCATAATCAAAAGCTAATGGTGGAGGAGAGGATGCTCCTTTGGATGTGCACCCTTACCAGAAGAGATAAGGTCAGGAATGTCATAGTAAAAGACAAATTAAAGATGATTAATATTAATGAAAAATTAATAGAGATAAGGCTTAGGTGCTTTGGACATGTTAAGAGGGGACACTCAAACGCTCTAGTGATAAAGTAATTTTTTAAACTCCAACTTTGGCAATTTTTCAATGGAGGGTCTCAACCTCTTCTCCTTGCTTTTGTCAATCTCTTCAAACTCTTTCTTCCTCAACATAGGTTCAATGGCCTCTAAGTAGGCTACTTTCTTTTTCTTTATGGGGCTTTTCGATCATCCTCCTCACATTGAATAAGACATAGCTCTAGAAGGACTTTAGAAACAAAATTCTGTACAACATTTGAAATTGAAACAAAATAATAAGCAACATCATGTTCCAAGGAATACCTGATGGCATCAAGTATTTTAAAGGTAACCTCTCCTTCCGAAAAAATAGCATACAATATTACTAATAAGTTCCAACTTGCTTTAATTCAAGAAATATCACAAATCAGTACAAAATGTACCTACCTAGAAAAAACAATACCATAACTCCTTAACTATAATACCATTAAGACTATCATGTTCAATATTAAAATTTTCATTTCATGGCATATCTACCATCCAACCACTTTTAATTTTTCCCCTTAAATTAACATATTATAAAGTTTATTGATGAAATTAAGTACTATTAAAGCCTTTTTTTTCATCATTGGCAATTAAACATTTTTCAATTTATTACTAATAATAAAGAATTTCTTAACATTTTATTTTTCATCACTGACAATTAAGTATTGTCTTGTTCATTGTTGACAATAAAGCATTATTCAACATTTAAATTTTATCATCGCCAATTAAGCATTGTCATTTTTTTAAAAATAAGCATTATTTTATTTTTAGTTTTTGCTAATAGTTAAGAATTTTCTAGTTTATTATTAAAATTTAGGCATTTTTTAAAATTTAATTTTCAATAAGAGCTGTTAAGCAATGTCTAGTTATTGCTAAAAATTTGCCATTATTCATCATTTTATCATTTCATTGCAATAAATCATCAACCAATTTTTAAATTTACTTTTTGATGTTCCAACATTATTTTAGCCTTTTATCTAGTTTTAGGAATTAAACATTAACCAATCTTTAAATTTAATGTGTAGTAGTCTTTCATTGTTAGACTTAATCTTTTTCAGCGTAATTAGTCTTATGCTAGTCTTTCTTATTTGTCAATCATCATCCCATCTCATCTTTATTTTTGATATAGCAATCAATAGTAGTTTAGTTTTATCATTATCCTCTAAACTAAGTATTAATTTATCATCCATTATCATATTCATTTCCAATATTTTAATTAGTCTTCACCTATTTTTATCCTTGTTTTCTATTTGGAAATAAATTATCACCTAATTTTATTATTTATCTTTAGATAATCAATTATAATATATGATCATTTTTTACCATCTCTCTTTATATGTATTATCTTATAAAATCTTTCATCATTTAGTTTTCTTACAATCCTTTTATTTGTCAAAAGTCTATTATTTTCCCTATGTCAAATTAAATCTTATTACTCTTAATATCATCACTGGGATATTTAGTCATCTATTTTTTTAAAAATTTTAATGAATTTGTATTAACTATAATGAAACTATTACAACATTACAATGTAATCAAATAGAAACCATACAGTTAATTTCTAATACAAGTTAAAACAGATAGAAAGGGGAAAAGAAGAGGGACTATAAAATTTCAAAACATGTCACAATGCCAAGTCATGATGATATCTAGTGTGAGGTGGTGTTCCATGCTCTTAGGGATGATCACTGCTCGAATCCAATTTATACATTGTTTTGAGACTAAGTATTTATCTTCTACCATGCCTTTGTAAATTCTACCATTCATAGCTTTCCATAGAGTATAGATGGTAGCTAGAAAATTTTCTCTGATAAGAATTGCATTTGATTTACCAGGTTTAGAGATTGAAATGATCTCCTTTGAAGTGTGCTCCTAATCTAGTGTATGACTCTCAATATTGAGCACATGTTGAATTCATCCTAATACCATTTTAGAGAAATTACAAGTGAAGAAAAGATGGTCCCTATCTTCCTTAAGCTTTCTATATAATTCACAAATAGATTCAAATTAGCCAAACCATCTATTTTTTGTCAGATCACAAGCCATGTGATTATACAAGCTTTTAGGTTGAGCAATTTTTCTAGAGGAGTGTATGCCACAAAACTTTAAGAGATCCACTGTTGATAATTGAATGACATAAAGCATTAGAGAAGCAACCCTTCATATTAGGTTTCTATATAATGGAATATGCACTATTTGTGTGATTGAGAATAGGAAGATGATAAGCTAAAACATGAGAACCATAAAAATTATCGTACCAGTTAGAGTAAACTAGTAGACGTTGTTTTAGCTGGGAAAATTCAGGTTGATGAATGAGTGGACTAAAATTTATCTAATTATCAAACCATAGAAAAGTATTTTCTCTATTCCTTATCTGATGTTTGATGAAGAGATAAGTAAAACTTATGAGATCCAGCAATTAATTGAACATCCAAGAGTAATTAGCGCCGGTAGTAATGTCAGAAACTAACGTTTCAAAGATAGATTGAATGCACCCATTAAATCCATAAAGCCCCTCTATCAGTGAATAAACCCTATATTTGTTTGCATAATAGCACCTTTTGTGAATTAAAAATAGATATAATGCCTAAAACCCCAAGTGACTTTGGTTTTGTGACTTTAATCTATGTAACCTCGGCTCGCTTTGTATTTTCAAAGTTTCCCGACCAAAGAAAAGCTTTTAAGATCTTGTCAATCTTCTTCGTTACCCTTTCTGACAAGATGATAAGAGCAATCCAATGTAAATACATACTATCGAGGACTGAGATGATTAAGGTTAATCTAGCCACATAGGATAAATGGTGATTTTTGAGGAAGTTTTAATCTTATAAAACCCTCAATATTTCGCAAGCGTATAAGTCGTAAACATAGTATATGAGGTGTCGATATCGAGGAATTAGTGAATTAATCGAATCCTAATTTGTCTAAGGCCTAAAAGTGTAATTAAAATGAAAATAAAAATGAACAACAAATTAAGAAGTTGAATATGGATCGATTGAAAATGAAATTGTAAAATTAACTCACAAAGAAATCAAAATTAAGGCAAACAATTAACAATTGAAAAGTCGCACAAGGAAGATTAACCAATTATGACAGAAGGGGATTTATCCTATCATCTAACTCTAACTTAATTACTTTTGAGTTAATTCAATAACGATCCTAGACTTTTAAAAGGTGGATTACTCTCTCAAGAGTTATAATCATTAAACCCTAAATCATAAACTCGAATTGAATTAAATTACTAAAATTACTATCTCTCAATTAACAAAAACAACATATAACCTAATTAGATCTTAAACATTGTAATAGATAATTGGGTCCTCACACGAGATCTCTCTTTGTATAAATTATCGATTTGATTGTTTATGTGATCTATTAGGTTAAACAATCTCATTACCTAATCTAATCATCTTACTATCAGTTCACTCTCTTGATTTATTACTGAAGCATGTAAACACGAAAAACAATCAAAACACTCAATGCATTAACGTTAAAAGCAATTAAATTAACATTGATTCAAGATCAAATCCCTAAAAGAGTTTAGAACATCCTTAAATACAAACTCATAATTACAACATCCATCTTATACATCAAATGAAAGATATAACAAGATAGAATGAGAAAGATAACTTAGAGTGGACTAGGAGTTACATTAGCAACAACAACTCCTTCTTCCTCTCTCCTTTTCTTCCTCCTTCTGTCCTTTTCCTTAGGATTTTTTCAGATGTAGCAAATGGAGTCTCCTCTTTAAGGTAAAAACTAAGTTTTACCTAGGCCAAAATATCCGAAATAACCCTCAAAAAGTTGAGCTTGGAAATAGTCCATGTGTCTGTTATCTCACCTGTCACGATTGTGGCCAATGAGTCACGATCGTGGCCTGGTCCTGTTTGGATTCTGTCATAATCATGACTGGTATGTCACAATCGTGGCCTTTGCTCCTCCTCTAAGCTTTCTCCAACTCTTCTTTGATCTTTTTTACCTGATCTTAAACACTAACAAACTCATCAAAACAACTCAAACACACAAAATTAATGCCTCATATCATGCTCTAAACCATATAACCCTCAAAAGCACAAACGGATAATCACACTGACACAATTTTAAACCTAAACATGAACAAATCATCTAATTAACAACTAAAAACATACTAAATTACCTACTAAAACATAATGCAATCTATAATTATCAACATCCCCACACTTGAACTTTTGCTTATCCTCAAGCAAAAACAACAACAAAACAAAACACATCAAGCAATAACATAAATAAGCATGCGTATGTAATAATGGTATAATGGCATTAAACTTCACAAAACTATTTTACCTTCAAACATAAAACTTTAAGTTTTTTTGACTTATTAACTTTTAAAATATGTGGCTAAACACTCCAGATTAAATATACCTACTAATCAAGACCTTAATTTCAAATTCATTCACCCCATCACTTGCACACACATATTGAAAATTATTTAGTAAATCAAAATTGTAAATATCCCTAAGTAGCTTTTCATGAAAATTCAAGCTATCCACAAAGATCAGTAGGTTTTGTTTATCAAAACACTATTTTTGTTAATTTTCATTGACATTGACTTAGTCTTTTGACTAGAAGGCAAACATTTGTGATGAATGTCCCTCGGTTACTTAACTAGGTCATGTTTTATTAATTTTCTTGGTTGGAATGTCATTCTAGATTTATGACGTGAAGGCAAACATTTATGATGAATGTCCCCCGATTACTTAGCTAGATCACATTCTCAACTGGGTACTAGCACTATTCATAACTCGAAGGCGAACAAAATAGATATTTATTTAAGAAATATATACATTTTTTCACATTTTATTGTCTACCTCGTTTCTTTAGCTAAAAAGATACCAATGATGCTGCTTATCCAATTGACCTAAAATTATAAATGTATGTGGAAAATATCTAGGGTGAATGAACTAACATCATATCCTAATTAACATACATATTTAACCAAAGCGACCTAGGACACTAATTTCACAAGCTAAAAAATCTTTATAACCTAAAAAATTATGTTCAAAACTAAACTGATTCTATTAATTCCTAGCCATTGACACATTCACACGAATCACATCATGAAAAGCTAAACAAGACCAACATTCAATATACAAAATTCCCACTCAAAATAAAAATATATGATGCACTCAACCCTCCCCACATTTGGATAACACATTGTCCTCAATATGAGAAAAACAAATAACACATGAGGTGGAAATAAAACAAAATGGAAAGAAAACATAATAATAAAATAAAAATAAAAAGATAAGGGTTAGAGCATAAAAACCTGTCATACTGATTGAGGTGGTGATGGTGATGGTGTCAGAGGTGGAATCTTTACACCTTAAGCAGCGAAGAATGCTTCGAACATCTCAGCATTAACGTCTCTATTCCTTCGCTATCTCCTTCAACATCTTGGCATTATCTACAATAGCTTTGTAAGTGTTTGAAATTGTTTTAAGTACCTTCTCCCATCCAGATATCTCTTCCTCTCCTGATTCTTCATTGGTTGATTCCACCTCTTGTTACGGTGGTGCCGAGCTCAAACTGGGCTATCCCGCCTGTTCTTAACATAAGATTTTGCCTTGATATCTCGAAGATCCATACTATGGGACTTGAAGATCTCCTCTCTCGTCAAATGACAAGTGTTAAGGAACTCAAGAAAATGTACAATTACTCCATTATAATTTGCACCATAATACTCTACAGTAGCTATAACCAAGTACCCATGCCTAGATTATTGTTTCTCTTTTTCAGAGAAACAATAATAGGATTAAAGATGTCGATGGAGGTGTAAACTTGGATGCTATAAGCCATGCAA
This sequence comes from Erythroxylum urbanii, assembly GCA_027568935.1. Taxonomy (NCBI): domain Eukaryota; kingdom Viridiplantae; phylum Streptophyta; class Magnoliopsida; order Malpighiales; family Erythroxylaceae; genus Erythroxylum; species Erythroxylum urbanii. Next base: position 28 of record JAOQML010035147.1, on the reverse strand, counting down.
CACAAGATGAAAGGTTTCTTCACCAAAC
>JAOQML010035111.1:0-10985 GCA_027568935.1 Erythroxylum urbanii | reverse complement strand
TTAATTTTATATTTGTATGATGATGATTGTCTTTTTTTCATAAAAATTGTGGTTATTATTTATATGTGAAATATCTGGAAATTATTATTATTTCATATTAATTGTAATTATTATTTATTATTATGATTTTTTGAGATAGAGTTAAAAATATACAGTACAACTTTAAAATATGACAATGGACTATTTTACAATTTTTAAAAAAATTTAGGGACTATTTCATAAATTTAAAAATTACCCAAAATGGTACCTAGTATTGATCAGTAACAGTACAGTACCGCACTAAAACCTAATCTAGTACTATTTCCGGTACGGTATTCGTAACATTGATTATAACTATATATGTTTGTAAATGAAATGGGTCAAATGAATTTTTGGAACGCTTAAGATGTGTTTGATTTCTAAAAATGAGTAACGAGTTGTTTTTATCGTCTTACGTGTCATTCTCGTAGAGTATGTTCTCAAATAATCATCGATACATTTGGGCATATGCTCTACGAGAGTGGTATGTTACAATTTTGTAGATAAAGTTTCTTGGAATTTCTTGGAGGAGCTTTACCTCACCAAACTTACAAGGAAATGGAGGAGACTTCTTAACCCTAATTAAATAATTTAATTATGTTTTACTTCCTAATTGTTTTTCATAGAGGTAATGTCTGTTTAAGTGTGGGAGCTTTGAAAATTCTAGTATTTCCCATTAGTTTTGGTATTTGAACTAATACAATTACTTTTGCCAATTTAGTTTGATGTATGTTTTTGCATTTTATTTATCAAAACCATACATATTCATATTTTATGATCTATAGGTCATGAGGGATGAGACTTAGTGGAAAGAAGATAAAAAATCGAGTTTAAGCATGAAATAAGGGTAAAAGGATAATCAATGCTAGTCTACAAGGTGAAACAAGCGTCAATCTTAAACAACACAATGGAGTATTTAAAGACAAAAAAATATCAATATCAATATCAATGTGAGAAGTATGTTTGAGCTAGTCTCATGATTAAAGCAATACTTTAAAGAAATATAATAGAACTGAAATTGGTATCAGAAGTATGATTAGCATCAGTCATATGAGATTGGAACTTTTTAAAGAAGTAGAAAAAAGTAGTGCCAATTGTAAAAAGTGTTCAATGCTAGTCTCATCACGCAACCCAATATTATAAAAGGCATAATCCCAATTTTTCTCCCTCAAAACTATAAACCCCCCTGCTTATAGCTGCTTAACCTAAATTTTTACCTAAATCATCATCATCATCAACAACACCCAATTGAATCCCGTACAAACGAGAGGTCTAGGGAGGTTTAATAGTACGCAGCCTTACCCTTATCTAATAAATAGGTTATTTTTTATAGACCCATATGAAAATGTGACATGAAGATATTACAAAAAGTCAAATAAACATAAAATATGTAATAATATAACTAAATACATTAAAAAACTTAGAATAAAGTAATAATAAATAATAAAAACTAAAAAAAAAGGCTACAGATCTTTATTAGGTAAAAGGTAAAAGGTATGAGCAATGTGGTATGAGCATTAAAATCATGCCCAAAAGAATAAGGTATGAGCATACACAAAATGATCTTTTCACTAAACATTTTGCATTTCCTGAGATGAGAAACCAGAGTAATCTTACCCAGGTACCTTGAGGGGTCACTGTGATTCCAGCATTTCATAATGAACAGCATAATGAAAAGTTGGTAAGCATGATATCAACTGATTATAAAGCACCTCACATTTTAAAAGATGATCCATGATATCAATGATGCGTTGGACATCCTCTTCAATCCTATTACATGTGCATCTTCAATTCTAAAATATTAACTTTCCTTCACCTTTCAACATGGAGATCAACTTTTTTAATGAAAATAATCATTTGCTACACATTAAAAAATTTGACTCGAATGTAAAAAGTCTCAAATTCTCCCTCACTAAAATTAAAATATCCAACCTTAAAAGTAAAATTGATCTTGCAGTCATACTGGAATTATCAAGTACACTGTTGTGTTAGTGATATGCTATATGAAATTAGCTAACTGTGAAGCAGTAACGTTACTCAATTATGTTCACTTGAACTGGGATCTTGAATTTAAACAAAAAATTAACATTTTAAACACTAGATCTCTTCTTTAAACACATCATTTTATCCTCTAAACCTTAAGTTTTGCATCTACAGGGAAAAGGTAAGGATTTTTATGTTAGAATATTTAAATATATTTAAGTACATCTTTTCCATTCTATAGTGTCTAAGTAAGGTTTTTTATTGATTTACATTGTAGTAGTAATTAAGTTTGGATATTGGACTAGGTTGAGATAAATTTAGGGAATATATATTGTTGCTATTGTGAAATCATATAGATAATAGCTTTACGTTCTATAATTTAAGGATATTTTACTTATCTTTAAGGTTTTGTGTGCTTGTTGGATTTATGGTGAAGTATTATGGAAGTGAGTTTTATGGATTAGAGTTTGTGAATTAAGGTGAAGTATTTACGTAGTTGTTTAATTGATTGCGAAAGGATGCCTCCAAGATATAAGAGAAAGACTTAAGAAGTTATGTTCCTTTATATGCTTCTTCGTTGACACCATTCCTTTAAAAGACATTCCAAGGTTCAAATATTTGGAAAATAAGGAATGGTTCAATAAGAAGAGAAACAATCACATGGTCATTGAAAAGATCATCATCCCAAATATTGATCGAGTCCTCAAGATTTAGAACATGTTCTAATAAATATTAACTTGGTCACAATTTTAGGTTCATATTTAATGCATTTTGCTTATTGTTATTATTATAGTAATTAATTATTAATATTTTCTTTTAGGGCCCAATTCAGTCATTTAGGGCAAAAGGAACTAATTCGAACAATTTTGGATTAATTTAGAGCTATTTTGATTGAGTTATAGAGTGCGTGACAATTACATGGTTGTGTTTAAAGAGTTTAAAGGTGTGTTGATTGATTTCTATAGACTATGTCCATATTGAGAGATGACTACGTCATGCTAATAATACACGCACATGTTCATTCATATGTTAGCTTTGAAAAACAACATACATTTATCAGTTATCAATATGTCCATGTATCAACCAAAATTCAAATTTTAAATTTTAAATATAAAATTAAGTGGTAGAAGAAGGAGGGAGGAAGCTTGAAAAACACAATTAGAAACCCTAGCATGGTAAAAAGTATGAAGAGCAACCAAAGAAACCTTTTTGAAGTGGATTTTCATCAATCTAGAGTGAAGATTTGAAGATTAAAGCGATTTCATTGTCCTTGATTTTTATTTTTCTCTTTAGCTTTGATGTTATGTTTGATATGATTACAAACTAAACCTTTGTGGTATCTAGATTAGATGAACCTCAAGATGGACTTTGTAGTGGTTCAAATTTAATTTATTTTTTTATCTTATTGAATTTAAATTATGTATTCTTTATCATTCTTGAATTAATATTGGTATTATATTGATTCATATGTGATTTCATGCAATTCAGATTGAGAAATACTTTGTATGAATAGATCTAACATAATTAAAAGGAGTTGTACGTAAGCTTGGAGATAACTAAACATAAATCTTCCTAATTAGGATCAAACCTAACAGTGAAATTCATAAATTAATTAATACAATTCTAAAGGTTTTAATGAGAAAGAGATTTTAATTAATCAATCTAAGATTAGGTGTTAATAGTCTTCAAAAAGATATTAGTATAATTGAGGAATTTCCACTATCGAATAAACATTAGATTAAATTGACTTATGAAATTATGATTACATAAAAAGTCCTGGGGGATTCGAATTTTAGGTACCATTGTTTTATTCATTTATTTTTTTATTCAATTGCCATTCTAGTTAATTGTGTTGACAAGTTATTATCTCTTTTATTTTAAATCTGATTAATCACCATTAACAAAAAAAACTATTGGTTAGATAATAGGAAAAGTTTTATTACTGGTACTTATAATCCTCGTGGGAGTAATCCATATTTGTCAGTGCTAGCTACAACTATATTATACACTTGTAGTAAAAAATAATCAATTCACCATTATGGTTTTAGAAGTGAGGGCACATCCTAATAACCACCTAAACAATCAGAGCTAGCACAACATGCACTAACAATCCATCCCATATTAAGTTTTACAACACTAACCTATATTGCTTGATATAAAAGATTAAGGTTAAAATCATACTTCAAAAGTAGATGCATTAATTAGGAGGTGCTTAATCAGATCAAGCTTATATAAGAAGTTTGAGACTTAATTAGTGTTGGTGACTAACATTTTTTTTCCTATTGAGGAACTTGCTTATAGGGAGTTGACACTTGAGTTTCTTACATGTTTACTTTAGAAAATGGGCATTACACCTGGGATGTTAATAATACTTTACATTTTTAAGCACCTGGGAAGATGCACATTATAAACTATTTGAGGTTCTCACTCTGTATGGCCCTCTACTTAGAGGATTATATTACTACTAAGGAGTATATGGCGTTACCAGTATGTTGACCCATTAGGATTAACAAGAATACATTTTAGCACTCCATCAGTAGAGAGTGTTCTTATAAGCCTATAAGGTATAAGGCATCTCAACCAAAATCCCCTACAATGAGGTACATATATTCATCATTGAGTCACATGATAAACAGGAGAAAGGACAATACTGATGTGGTGGGGAAGATTGATATGTTTTATTCTGACAACATAATTGAGAGAGCCCCATCCATATAAGATATGCCCTGCCATGGTCTTCAAATATTAGGGGTAAGGTGCTAAGGCTGAACCTATCAACATGGGTCTATAGGACTAAAGTTATGGCACTATTATAAAAGTTGCTCTAGATGGAACTAGTGTGATAGATGGTACTTATCAACTTTAACACTTTAATAACAATGGGGATGATTCAAAGGAGACCTAGTCAACATAAGCCCAACCATACTCTATTAGGAGCTCAAAGGCTCATGGCTACATAAAAATTAGAAGGGGATTGCCCTAAGATATGAAAGTAATAGCCCAGGCAAGATTCTCCTTCACCATAACCTTCAGTGGAACCTGAACAACAGGATGATTCCTTAGCAAGCATAGGTAAATCTAGTCAACCTTTTACACATCCATATTAAGACTAGTTTAAGATCACCGTATTAGAGAGTAATTATGTTAATAGACCCGACTGGGCCCAGGCTACTCCTAACCCAGCTTGGCCCAATTGTGGACTGATCGACCTATGGCTAGATAAGCCATGGACAGGCCGAGCTTATCTTTTTTAAAATTAAAAAATGACGTTGTTTTCTACATTACGGTTGGGCCACGGTAGTAAGGTCTAACAATTTTAACCCACGGCCATCTCGTGGCCCATTTAACCCAGGCCAAAATCTAGCTGAGCCAAAACTCACATTCTTATTAAAGAGGTACATAGGTCAAATTTTAAAATACAATAGGCCATTAAAGAGTGACAGGGAGATGTGATAAAGAGGGTAGCACAACTAATGGTGTATGATCGATGGATAGAGAAGGTTCTTGAGCAAATCACCAATCATTTGGGAGTTGTGGTTCCTCATCCACCTATAAGATCCAGTACATTATCATCAACTCCTTAATAGCTAGATGACCCAATGCAAGTTGAGGTAGTACCCTATAATGCTCGAGAGCCTAACACTCCCTCCTTATAGAGACAGAGCAGGAGCTAATGGACAACCATATCTTATACTCTGTCTAATACAGTTAGTAAGATTATCTAGGTTCTCAAAATAATTTACATGACATTTTTGTTTCTTTTCTCTTTGATTTTTGTTTTTCATGTATTTTTCTATTTTATTTTGTCCTAATAGTTAGCAAAGGATTAACTCTGCTAAATTACTATTAATTTGTTCTTTCATTTTCTTTTTATTGTTTATTGTTCATATATTAAACCACAAATTTTTTATAGATATAGTCAGTTTCAGTTTCAGTTTCTTTTGTTTTTTTGTTATTATTTGATTCTTTATTATTATTTTATTTTTTACAAGGATGACTAATAATAGATGGATTTATGTCATGAATGCAAACTTCTAAATTATAAACCGAGGAAGTACTAGTTCACTTTACCTTTTCTTCATGTTGATTATTTTTCTATTCTTCTCTGTGCTTATTGTGTATAATGGGGATAATGTACCTTCTTAAGTAAGGGGAAGGGATATTATAATTTTGATATAGATTTAATTATTATTCAAGCATATTTTAATTTTATTTATTGATTATTATTTATAAATATCTCTAATTTGTTTATTCTATTCTTAAAACATTTTGAGTTATTTTGAATCATTTGAATTAAGCTAGAATATGAAAGGATGAAACTTTAATTAGATGCATTTTTACTTACTACGTTATGAATGAAGATTTGACTATTGATTTGTATGAAAGCATTTAGATTTTTTCACAAATGAGCCAAAATTATGAGATTTTGAGCCTATGAGCATTTATATCATTATATTGTACTCTATATTTCCTTTGTTAAGTAAATGTAATACATAGTTAGATGATTTTAGAACTTAGTTTTATTATGCATATTAAGACCATATCTTTGGATTAGAGGTATTAAGATGAAAAGGGTACTCAGATTACACCTTTGTTGAGGCCATTTCTTTGATTTTACCATACCCATTTTTTATCCCTTATATGTAACCAATGTTGAGCCTTAGCCTTTTCTTTAGATTATTCTAACCATATTATGAGTTGATAACCATTTTTTTGTTAGTATGATCTATATTCTTGCACCCTAAATGATTGTATTTACTTGATTGTATAAGAATTTGATTAGATTAAGAAGTACCAAGAATCAGGAAAGTTTTAAGCTTATTTATTTGAGTTTATATCTTATTATTTATTACTTATTAGAGTTTCGTGTATTCTCTTTATCAGCTCATAGGAAATAAATTCAAAAATATCTTGAAACGAGCTTAGTATAAAAAATGAAAATAAATGAAAATATTTTTAAAACTTTGTAGTTATCAGAAGGAAAAAGAGAAGATATATTTACTATTTAAAATTTGCTTTGCATGTTACTTGCATTCTATTCAAAGAATTGAATGACATTCAATTAGATTTTTGTATCATCTTATTTATGTAATTTCCTTCATGTTAATTAATAAAGTCTATATTCTACCGTACCTTATCTAAACCTCAAGGGTATATTCTCTTTATATGGTCATAGGAAATAAATTCAGAAGTATCCTAAAGCAAGCTTAACAAGAAATCAAAATAAATGAAAACATGTTTTTAAAATTATTGTAGTTATGAGAAGGAAAAAAACAATACATATGTACTATTTAAGAATTGCTTTAAATCTTACTTGCATTCTATTTAGAGATTTGAGTGACATTGAATCAAATTTTTGTATAATCTTATTTACGCTATTTCCTTCATGTTAATTAACAAATCTATCCTCCGTCATACGATATGTAAAACTTATTACACCTTGATTTAAAGACCTCTTGATGTGATATATTAGTAAGCCTATGTTTAAGACTCCTATGTATTGATTTAAAAGTTCCATTGATGTTAATCCTAATACATTTTGAGTGAATTGAGTGAATCTTTTATGTGATGTTTGATGTTAGAAAGGTTGTCAAAATATCATTTATGGTGTTTACTTGTAAAAATATATTCTAATTGTAAATTGTTTTTATTCTTAAGGCATGACATTTGAAGTGTGAATACATGTGTTAAGATGGAGGAGAGGTAGATATTAAAAAGAGTTGATGAACTTAAATTATTATTTGCTTAAGTACAAGGAAATGCCAAAGTGTTAGGAAGTTGATAAATGTTGAATTGGTCATATTTTTAGGCTCATATTTAGTTCACTTTGTTTGTTTATTTGAGTAAAGATATTCATATTTTGTTTTTAAGGTTCAATTCACTCAATTGGAGCATAAAGAACAATTTTGGATTAGTTTAGAGCAATTTGGAGCTATTTTGACTGAGTTATAGAGTAAATGACAAGTACATGACTATGTTTAAAGATTTTGGACGCATGTTGATTGATTTCTACAAAAACACACACATGTTGATGAGGAACATACCTATGTTGAGTGATGAGTAAGCCATGTTGATAATACACGCCCGTGTTTATGAACATGTTGACTTTAAAAAAATAACACGTCTATTTGAAATATATAGCCATTAACAAGCCCGCGTATCTCCCAAAATCTGAATTTTAAGTTTTAAAAGTCAAAATTAAGTGGCTGAAGGAGGGAGGAGGCTCCAAAGACCCAATTATAAACCATATTTCGGTTGAAAGCTCGAAGAAACCAAAGAAACCCTTTTGGAGTGGATTTTCATCAATCTAGATTGAAGTTTTTAAAGATTGAAGGGATTTCATCATGTTATCTTTAATTTTCAATTTTTTCTTTAGCTTTCATATTATATTTATTATGATTATGAACTAAACCCTTTGTGATACCTGGATTAGATGAACCTTGGGATGGCCCTTATTATGATTTTTATTTAATTTAATTTTTTTTAGTATCACTGAGACTCAATTATGTGGTCTTCATTATTCTTGAGTTAATATTGTTGGTATGTTGATTTATGTGTGATTTTATGCAATTGAGATTGAGAAATACTTTTTATAAATATATCTAGCATAATTGAAAGGAATTATATACAAACCTAAAGATAGGTTGACATAAATCTTTCATATAAGAGTCAAACTTAATAGTAAAATTTATAAATCAATTAAACTAATTCTAAGGGTTTTAATTAGAAAGAGATTTCAATTAATCAACCTAGAATTAGGATTTAATAGTCTTTTTCAGTTAGTATTATGATTTAATACTCTTGAGAAAGATATTAGTATAACTGAGGAATTTCCACGGTCTAATCAATCTTAGTTTAAATTAACTTGTGAAATTATGATTCCATGAGAAGTCCTTGGGGGTTTGAATTCAATGTACCATTATTTTATTAATTGATTTTTTATTCAATTGCCATTCTAGTTTATTTGATTGTGTTGACACGTTATTAGTTTATTTTCTTTTATTTTAAATTTAATTAATCACCTCTTGGTTTTTGTTGGGTATTCTTGATGAGTCGTTTCACCTATACTGTACGTTTTTGGCTCTTTGCTGATGGACTTTACATATTATGTTTTTATTTCTCCTATGTACTATTGTTTTAGCTTCTTGTCATTTTCTCTTCTATTCGGCTCCTCTGTGTTGCTGTCATTTTGTTCTCTTTTAGCTAATTTTAACTTCTTTCCTAACCTCCAAAAACAATATAAAAACACTATAATCATAACAATATCTATCCATTATACTCCAAAAATATCCCAAATTGATGTGTAAATTAATAACTTATCAAATTACCCCACACCTAAACAATGGTTGTCCCCAGGCATTCAAAAGATTTGAAAAAAAAATAAAACAAAACAAAAAAAACCTAAACAAATCTATTATTTGAAAAATTTAGCCAAAATGCATTATCTTATTGAACCAAAATCACAATCAAGCCACAAACATTTCATAGGATTCAACTCTAGAATAACCATCACAATTTCCAATGACCTTTCAAAACTGAAAATGCACTAAATTTGACCTCACATGAAGATTCACTCAATGCACTCAAGAAGTGTTTATAAGACATTTCACTCATATTCTTCACATTAAAATGACATTACCATATGCTTGAAAATGTATCACATCGCAACCACTTGTTGTAAATCTAGTGCAACAATCAAAAAGATTTTTTATTAAGTTGTAATGGGGCTTAGGATAGGGGTAAGATAAAAGGGATATTTAGGCTACAGTTATTAAAGGAGATGTAGACCACATTGCTCAACTTCCTCCTATATTCCAACAATAACCCCAATAATGGCAACAGTGATGTTCTAGTATCAAAATTTAGAAATCTTAAAGATCATTATTACAAAAGATAACAAATAAGAAGATTTATGATCTAAAACATAGGTAACTCATGATTGCTTAAAGGATATTCAAGGACTTGTAATTCATGGTTAAACTTGCTTTTCTTTCTTTGTTTCTCTTTTTTCAACACTTTTACCCCTTCTCTTTTTTTTCTTTTTTTTCGGCACTTTGCAATTTTATTTCTCTACATTTTTAAAGCATCAAAACATGAGATTTCAATATAGCCATATATGTTGCCATTACATGTCAACCTCAAACCATAAACTAATAAGTTAAAGCAACTAGTTTTCCATTCCTTTTAATAACAAGTTGAAAACAAAGGTCAAAACATAAGGCCTGTGCTAAATTTTGTGGTTTTATGTCAAAGAAAGAGGTTAAGGTTTCAACTTGGCTAACTAAGGGAAATAACATATTGGGTAAGTTTTAGAAAGCCAAAGTAGTTTAATCCTAGACGCCTTTTATCACTTTAATGCACCAAATTCACTAATAGTCTCAACACACATAACAGAGCAAGTTCTAAAATGATCAACCATGTGCGACAACACTCAACAGGAAAACAATTTGAGCAGAAAGAATGTAATTGCTCTTTAAAGGCTCAATTCTCACTTATTTAAGTAGGCTTTTGTTAAATCTTGCACACTTTTCATTCAAATCAACCATTGCGAAAAAGGATAGTCATTCTATCACCAAATCACTATTCATGTTTGCAATCCATCATATTTTCTCAGTTCAACAAAATAATGCACATTAACTTACAAAACAAAACATTTTTAATTGTTTTCAACAAATTCAAGAAATCCCTCTCTAATACCTAAAATCTACAAGAAACCCAAAAAGGAAAGAAAATGTAACAAGAACATAACACAAGTCACAATAAACACCAAAAATTAACAAAAGGGAAGGGAGAATAGAAAACATAAAATCAACAAAGAAAAGAAACTTCCCTAGACAAGTTACGGTGGAGGAGTTTAGTGTGGCGCGGCTATTGTCTGCATTGTGAGTGTTTGGATTTTTCCTACAAAGGAGTAACAAATAGATGAGGGTTATTATTTCCTGAACTTTTAATTTTTAATTTTTAATTTATTACTACCACTAAGA
>JAOQML010035069.1:0-10986 GCA_027568935.1 Erythroxylum urbanii | reverse complement strand
TTTCATGTGCAAAAATTCACTAATTATTATTCATATGCATATATGAATGCATGAATATGATAAAGACACTTTCAATAACTCTAACCCGATCCAAATTGACCAAAATACCCTTCCCATAAGTGAGGGGATGTTACACCTTTTGCATTATTGTTGGGCATCTTTAGTTAGCAAAAGAGCCTATTGAAACAATCATTAGGTAGCTTAGTAGGAAAACAACTTGTTTGCACTTTCACTCGACACGTTCGATGAGAAAACAACTCGATGTCACAGTCATTGTTCAACTTTTGTATGAAAATAGACCGTTGGCACTTCTATGGTTGGCAAAGCAACCCTTTGGCACTGTTGTTGGGCACTTTTAGTTAGAAAACAACTCTTTGGCACAATCATTAGACACCTTTGATGAGAAAAAAACCCAATGGCATACCTTTGATCAGCAAAATAACCCATTGGCAAGGTCGTTGGGTAGCTTCGGTGAACAAAACAACCTATTGACACAATTGCTGGGCCCTTTTCATGAGAAAAAAGCCCACTGACATGGTCACTGGGCATTTTTTATGAGAAATAACATGTTAGCTCGCCTATGGTTGGATAAACAACCTGTTGACATGGTCTTTGGGCACCTTCGATGATCAAAAACACATTCAGTTAGAAAACAACTCGGTGGCACAGTCATTAGGTGCCGTCAGTAAGAAAACAAGCTATTGGCACAATTGTTCATCACATTCAGTGAGAAAATAGTCCGACGGCATAGTTGCTAGATGCTTATGGTAAGAAAACAACTTGATGGCACATCATAGACGGGTGGAACAACTTGTGGGTATAGTCTTTGGGCCCCTTTGGTGAAAAGATACCCCAATGGCATGGTTGTTCGAAACCATCAATGAGAAAACAGCCTGTTGACACATCTTTGGAGGGGGAAACAACCTATTGGCTTTGTTGATGGGTATTTTTGGTGAGAAAAGAGCCCTTTGGCATTGTAGTTGGATAGCATTGGTGGGAAAAAAGTGTTCATTGGAGTGTTCGTTGGATAGCTTCGATGAGAAAACAGCACATTGGCACACCCTTGGTGGGTAAAACAACCTTTCTTCACTGTCACATGGCAACTTGGGTGAGAAAACATCCAATTAGCATGATCCTTGGGCACCTTCGATGAGAAAACAACCCGTTGGCACAGTCGCTAGGCAAGTTCAGAGAGAAAGGAGCTATTTGGAATTGGCATTGGGCACCTTCATTCAGCAAAAGAGCTCTTTGGCACTACTTCTAGGCACCTTTGGTGTGCAAAACAACCCGATTACACAGTTGCTTGAACTATTCAGTGAGAAAATAGCTCATTGTCATGGTTGTTGTGCTCTTTAGGTAAGAAAACAACCTGTTAGCAAACCTTTGGTGGGTAAAAAAACTTGTTGACTTTGTGGTTAGGCACCTTCGGTGAGCAAAACAAACCGATGACATAATCACTCAGCACATTTAGTTAGAAAAACACCCAATGCTATAGTCACTAGGTGGCTTTGGTAAAAAAATAGCCCGTTGGCACATCACTGGTGGGAAAAATAAACCATTGGCTTGGTCGCTAGGAACTTTTGATGAGAAAATAACCCATTGGCAAGGTCACTAAACACCTTCTGTAAGAAAAGATCCTTTTGACATTGTCGTTGACCACCGTTGGTGGCTGAAAAAGCCTATTAGCATGGCCGCTAGGCCGCTAGGCCCCTTTGGTGAGACAACAGTTCATTGTTAGGTACCTTTGATGAGAAAATCAACCAATTAGCATTGTTGCTAGGCACCTTTGGTGAGAAAACAATTTGTTTGCATGTTTACTGGGCATCTTCTATATGAAAAGAGCCTTTTAACATTGTCATTGGGCACCTTTAGTGAGTAAAGGTGCCCATTTGCATGGTCGCTAGGCACCTTTTGTTAGAAAATAATTCGTTGGTACATTTTTTGTGGGTAAAATAACCCATTAATATGATCATTGGGCACCTTCAGTGAGGAATAAAAACCCGTTTGCATAGTTTCTGTGTACTTTTGGCCAGAAAACAACACATTGGCGGGGTCCCTGGGTTCCTTCGGTAAGCAAAACAACACACTAACATAGTGTTGGTACGGTTGCTAGGTATCTTTAGTGAGCAAATCAACCCGTTAGCATTGTCGCTGGGCTCTTTTGGTGAGAAAACAACTCATTCGCATGTTTGTTGGGCATCTTCGATGTGAGAAGAGCCCTTTAATGTTATCAATGGGAACCTTTTGTGAGTAAAAGTGCCCATTTGCATGGTAACTTGGCACCTTCAGTTAGAAAACAATATATTGGTACATTTTTTTGGGGAAAAATAACCCATTAACATAATTGTTGGATACCTTCAGTGAGGAAAAAAACCTATTGGTGCAGTTGCTAGGTACTTTTGGCGAGAAAACAAAACATTGGCAGGGTTCCTGGGCACCTTCGGTGTGCAAAACTATAACATAGTTGTTGGGTACGTTTAGTGAGAAAATAGCCCATTGGCATGACTATTAGGGACCTTCTATTTGATAATAGCCCATTGGCACACCGTTGGTGGGCAAAGCAACTTATTAGCATAGTCAATGGGCACCTTTAGTGGGAAAACAACCCATTGGCACAATCGCTGTGCTCGTTCGGTAAGAAAACAACCTGATTACACAGTCACTAGGCACCTTCGATAGGAAAATAGCTTGTTGGCATATCTTTTATAGGAAAAAACAGCTCGTTGACATAGTCATTGGGTACCCTTGGTGAAAAAACATCCCACTAGCACAGTCGCTAGACTCCTTCGGTGAGAAAACAACCAAATGACACAACTTTGGTAGGCAAAAAAACCCATTACCATAGTCATTGGGCACCTTTGGTGAGCAAAACAACCCATTGGCATAGTCCTTGGGCATTTTTAGTGAGAAAATAGCCCAACGACAAGGTCTTTGGGTAGCTTTGGTGAGAAAACTTCTCATTGGCACATCTTTGGTAGGCAAAACAACCCATTGATATGGTCACTAGGCACCTTCAGTGAGCTAAGTAATCAGTTGACATAGTTGTTAGGCATGTTATGTGAGGAAACAGATCGTTAGCACACCTTTGGTGGGTAAAACAACCCGTTGACTTTGTCAATGGACACCTTCAGTGTAGAAAATAACTTGTTGAAAAAATCTTTTGGCATATTCAGTGAGAATCAGCCCGATAACATAGTCGTTGGATGCCTTTCTTAAGAAAACAACTTGTTGGCACATCATTAGTGAGTGGAAAAACTTTTTGACATAGTAATTGAGCATCTTCGGTTAGAAAACAATCCGTTGGCACGATTGTTGGTCGCCTTATGAGAGAAAGGAGCTCTTTGGCATTATCGTTGGGCACCTTCAATGGGCAAAAGAGCCCATTGGTATGATCAGTTGGCACCTTCGATGAGAAAATAGTTCATTGGTATACCTTTGGCGGGCAAAACAGTCTATAAACATGGTTATTGGGCACCATTGGCAAGCAAAACAACTCCTTCGCATGATTGTTGGCAACCTTTGGTGAGAAAACAACCCATTTAGACATCTTTGGTAAGTAAAATAGCTTATGGACATAGCCGCTGAGTGCCTTCGGTGAGTAAACCAACCCACTGGAACTATCACTAGGCACCTTTAATGAGAAAAACAATCTCTGTGCACATTTGTTGGGCATCTTCGATGTGAAAAGAGCCTTTTAACATTATCAATGGGCACCTTCAGTGAGCAAAAGAGCCCATTTGCACAATTGCAAGGCACCTTTAGTTAGAAAACAACCCATTGGTACATTTTTTATAGGCAAAATAACCCATTGGCATGATTGTTGGGCTCCTTTGGTGAGCAAAACAACCCACTAGCACAATCATCGGGCAATTTTGGTAAGAAAACAACACCATGGAAGGTCGTTAGGCACCTTCTGTAAGTAAAAAAACTTGTCGATAGAGTCGCTGGGTACGTTTAGTGAGAAAACAACCCCTTGGCATGATTGTTAGGAAACTTCAGTGTGAAATCAGCCCGTCGATAGACCTTTTATAAGAAAAGCAAACTGTTGGCATAGTCAATGGGCACCCTCGGTGAGAAAACATCTCATTGACATAATCGATGGGCTTATTTGGTAAGAAAAAAACTAGATGGCACATCCTTGGGTGCCTTTGATAAGAAAATAGCCCTTTTGTACATCTTTGGTGGGGCAAAATAGCCCGTTAGTGTGGTCGTTGGGCACATTCGGTGAGAAAACACCTTGTTGGCATGGTTGCTGGACTCCTTTAGTGAGAAAATAACCTGATGACACACATTTGGTGGGCAAAAAAAAAACCAATTACCATGGTCATTGGGCACCTTTGGTGTGCAAAATAACCCATTGACACAGTCCTTAGGCACTTTTGCTAAGAAAACAGCCAAACGAAAAGGTCTTTAGGCACCTTCAGTCAGAAAATAGCCCGTTGGCATTCCTTTCATAGGATAAACAACCAATTGGTATGGTCTTTAGGAACCGTCAATGAGAAAACAGCCCATTGGTAAGGTCACTAGATACCTTCAATGAAAATGTAGCCTTTTGGCATTATCGTTAGGCACCATCGGTCAGTTAAACAACCCTTCGACATAGTTGCTGGGCATTTTCATTAACAAAATAGGCCATTGTCATGGTCGTTGGGCATCTTCGACGAGAAAATAGCCCATTAGCACACCTTTGGTGGGCAAAACAACCTATTCGCTTAGTCGCTGGGCACCTTCAGTGAGAAAAGAGCCTTTTAGCATTGTCATTTGGCACCTTCGATGGGCAAAAGAGCGCATTTGCACAATCACCACCTTTGATGAGAAAATAACTCGTTGGCATAACTTTGGTTCACAAAACAACCTAATAATATGGTCGCTGGGAACCTTTGGTGAGCTAAGCAATCCTTTGACATAGTTGCTGCGCGCATTAAGTGAGAAAACAACGAGTTGGCGTAGTTGTTAGTGATAGGCATGCATTAGGATATGTTTTTATAAGTAATTGGCATGTGATTTCTAACATAATTTTTCTCTATTATTCAAGTTTAGGATTCATTTTATATATTTTCATAAAGTTTGATTTCCATTGTGTTCTTGTCTGTTGGATAGTAATTAAGGGTAAGAATTGCTTATTTCTATGTAGGAAAGGAAAGGAAGGAAGTTGGAGGATGAATAAGAGAACATAGAAGAGAAGGCAAGAGGATCGCTTCTGGGAGCAATTCATCAAGACAGAAACTTTCTACTCGTAATTCCCACGCTCGTGGGAATCATACAGATTCCTACGAACGTGGGAATTGAAATCAGAGGCAATCTGCGAGGTTTCATTAAACTTAATTTTTTGGACTATATAAAGAGAATTAAGCCTCCATCTTAAGGGAGACAACACCTACCTGTAGAGAGACCATCTTTGGGTGGAGAACACTTGTTTGGAGCATCAAGGAAGGATTGAAAACAAGGATCATCATCTAGATTGGGCAAAATAGCACATCAACACCAAAATTCCAGATTTTGGCAAAGAAGAGAAGGAGTTTTCTTGTACACTTTCTTGCACTTTAATCTCTTCCTTTCTTTGTAAAGATGGATTATTTGAATGTTAATATTGTTATGGAGACCATGTTAGGCTAATTTCATATTAGGGATTGTTTTTTCATTATTTTGTCAAAACTCATGTTTTATTGAATTGAATGAAGTTTCTTTGATAATTGTTGTTCTTAATTGTCATCTTGCAACAAATTGAGAGAGTAAGTGAGACGAAAATCATGTAGGATTGTACAACGAGAGTTGGTGACCTATAGATTAGCAATTATTATTTCAATTGAATAATTAAAAGAGAGATCTTAGTTAGTCAATTGATCGTCCATAGGATAATATAATAACTAGTTAAATTGGTAGAGTCATTGGGTAGGCTGAGAGATCATTCAATCGATTCCCCTAAATTCAATTAGGGACAAATAGTTACACCTTGAGAGAAGATAATTAGTATATTAAAAAATCTGGGATGAAACACAATTTAATCAATAAAATATAAGGGAGACAAACTAAGGAAAAAGTAATCTCTAGCATTTAGATCCTTGAATTCACACTTTCTACAATTGTAGTATTGTCCATTGTTTCAGTTACTCATTTCATTTTAATTTAATTTTCTATATAAATTGCATTAAACAATTTTATTTCTTAAATAAAGTCTTTCCTAAATTAAGTGGTGTCTGGGCATCAATCCATGTGGGATTGATATCTGCTCTTTCTAACTACAAGTCATGACCCATTCACTTGCAATTTTTTAGCTAAAACAAGTAGATAGGTTTTACAATCCATTAATAGTTGGGCATCATCGGTGAGAAAACACCCCATTGGCACACCTTTGGTAGGTAAAACAACTCACTGGCTTTATCATTGGGCAATTTCGATGAGCAAAACAATCCACTGACACAATTGCTTAACACATTTGGTTAAAATGGCCTAATGGCACATCTTTGGTGGGAAAACAACCCATTAGTACCGTCATTTGACACCTTCAGTGAGAAAAAAGCCATTTTACATATTGTTGTGCACCTTTGGTGAGAAAAAGAAGCTATTGGCATTGTCACTGCGCACCTTTGGTGAGAAAATAACTCGTAGGCACGATTGTTGGACACCTTCGATGAGAAAAGAGCCAGATGGCAAACCTTTGGTCAGCAAAACAACCCTTTGGCATGGTCACTGAGCAAATTTGGTTAGCAAAACAACCCATTGGCATAGTCACTGGGCACTTTCAGTGAGAAAATAGTTCCCTTGCAAGGTAACTGGGTACCTTCAGCGAGAACGGTCTTTGGCACACCTTTGTTGAGCAAAATAACCTGTTGGCATAATCGTGTAGCATTTTTTGTGGAAAAATAGATCGATGGCACAGTCACTGGGCACCTTCAGTAGGAGAATAGCCTGTTGGCACATCTTTGATAGGTAAAACAACCTGTTGGCATCGTTGCTGGGAACCTTGGGTGAGAAAACAACCCGTTGGCATGGTAGATTGGGCACCTTCAGTAAAAGAAAAACCCCTTAACATAATCGCTGGGCACATTTGGTGAGAAAATAGAATGATGGCATAGCCACTGGGCACTTTCGGTCAAAAAACAACCCATTGGCACATCTTTAGTTGGCAAAACAACCTATTGGCATCATTGATGGGCACCTTAGGGGAGAAGACAACCCGTTGGCATGGCCGGTTGGGCAACTTTGGTGAGAAAACAACCCGTTGGCATAACTTGGGTGGGCAAAACAACCAGTTGGCATAGTGACTAAGCATCTTCAGTGAGCTAAATAACCCTTTGACATAGTCTTAGGGCATGTTTAGTGAGAAAACAACCTATTGACATAATCGTTAGGCACCTTTGGTAAGAAAAAGAATTTATTGACACAATCACTCAACACTTTCAATGATAAAATGGCCCAATGGCACATCTTTATTGGGAAAAAAACCCACTGGCAGGGTTGCTAGACACCTTCAGTAAGAAAAGAGCCATTTGACATTGTCTTTGGGCACCTTTGGTGAGCAAAAGAGCCCATTGGCATTGTTACTGGGCATCTTTGGTGAGTAAAACAACGCGTTGATATAGTCGCAGGGCACTTTCGGAGAGAAAATAGTTTAATGGAAAGATCACTTAGCGCCTTTGGTGAGAAAGCAGTAATTGGTACATCTTTGGTGTGCAAAATAACTCATTGGCATGGTTGCTAGGTGCTTTCGGTGAGCAAAACAACCAATTGACACAATCGCTAAGCACATTTGGGGAGAAAATAGACCAATGACACAATCATTGGGCACCTTTGATAGGAAAATAACCTATTAGCCCATCTTTCATGGGCAAAACAACCAGTTAGCATGGTCGTTTGGGCACTTGAGTTGAGAAAACAACCCCATTAGCATGATTGAATGGGCACCTTTGTTGAGAAAACAACCCATTGGCAAAATTTTGGTGGGCAAAACAGTCTATTGGTATGTTGGCTGGGGACCTTTGGTGAGCTAAATAACCCTTTGACATTGTCCCTGGGCATGTTCAGTGAGAAAACAATCCGTTGACATGATCAATAGGGACCTCCGGTGATAAAACAACCTATTGGCACACCTTTAGTGGTCAAAACAATCTGTTGGCTTTGTTAGTAGGCACCTCTGGTGGACAAAACAACCCTTTGACATAATTGCTTGACACATTCAGTGAAAAAATAAAGCAATGGCACAGTCGCTTGGGGCCTTCGATAAGAAAACAACCCCTTAACATATCTTTGGTAGGGAAAACAACTTGTTGGCATGGTCATTATGCACCTTTAGTGAGAAAACAACTCATTGGCATGGTTGCTAGACACATTTGGTGAGAAAAGAGCCTTTTGGCATGGTCGGTGTGCATCTTTGATACGTAAAAGAGCCTATTAGCATGGTTGCTGGGCATGTTAGGTGAGAAAATAGTCCTTTGGCATGGTCGTTAGGAACCTTTGGTGAGTATAACAATCCATTGGCATGGTCGCTAGGAACCTTCGATAAACATAACAACCCATTGGCAGGATCGCCGGGCATCTTTAGTGAGCAACCAACTAGTAGGCATGGTTGCAGGGCACCTAGGGTGATAAAAAAACCTGTTGACATAATCGTTGGGCACATTATGTGAGAAAATAGCTCGATGGCATTGTTACTAGGCGCCTTCGATAAGAAAACAGTCCATTGGCATATCTTTTTTGGGAAAAACAACTTATTGGCTTTGTTGCTTGGCACCTTTGATGAACCAAAACAACCTGTTGACACAATCATGTGACATGTTTGGTGACAAAATATCCTGATGGCACAGTCACTGGGCACCTTTGGTAAGTAAACAACCATTGACATATGTATGGTGGGAAAAACAACTCATTGGAATGGTCGTTGGACATCTTCGATAAGAAAAGGGACCTTTGGTAATGTCGTTAGGCACCTTTGATGGGCAAAAGAATCCAATGGCACGGCCATTGGGCACCTTCGGTGAGAAAACAACTCATTGACATAATTTTGGTAGGCAGAACAATGCATTGACAGGGTCACTAGGCACCTTCAATGAGCTAAACAACTCTTTGACATAGTTGATGGGCATGTTCAGTGAGAAAATAGCTCGTTGGCACAGCCGCTGTGCACTTTTGGTGAGAAAACAAACTATTGGCACACCTTTTGTGGCCGAAAGAACTCGTTGGCTTAGTGGTTAGGCATCCTCGGTGAGCAAAATAACCCGATGACATAATCACTTGGCACATTTAGTTAGGAAACAGCCCGATGGCAAATCTTTGGTGGGAAAAAACAACTTGTTGGCTTAGTTATTGGCACCATCGGTAAGAAAACAACTCATTGGCATAGTCACTAAGCACCTTCCATAAGGAAAGAGCCTTTTGGCAATGTCATTGGGCACCTTCGGTGGTAAAAGAGCCCATTGACACAGACTCTGGGCACCTTCAGTGAGAAAACAATTTGTTGGCACACCTTTGGTGAGCAAAACAGGTCATTGGCTTGGTCGCTATGTACCTTCGATGTATAAAACAACCCATTTCCACTATCGCTGGGCACCTTTAGTGAGAAAATAACCTGTTTGCACGTTTACTGAACACCTTCGAAGTGAAAAGCACTACAAGAAAATCACTGAATAGTAGTGAAATATTATCGATGGAAATAAAACCGATGCTATTTATCAACGGAAATACAAATTCTGTCGGTAAATACAGCGTTGTTTTTTTATATAGCGACGAAACCACAAATCCGTAGGCAACAATGGAGGAAAGGAATTTCGCGCAAAATCTCCGACAGCATATAGCAATGACTAAGCCTACGGCGTCAGTAAAAATTGCAGGAACTATTCCTATAATTTAATTGTTTCGAATATATACCGACAGAAATAATGTCGTCAGTACACCGACAGAATAGGGACTTCTGTCGGCAATAAATGCGGGAATTACTCCTGCAATTAATTAGCTTCGCCCAATTACGACGGTAAAGATACCATCGGTAAAATTATTTAGGCAACTTTATTTACCGGCAGAATTTATGTTCCATCGCAACAGGAAACTTAAATACTGACAGAATACATATTCTGTCAGTAAAATCATATCCATTTGGTTATCCAAATGTCGTCGTTTGGATGAAGACGAGAAGTTCAACTTGAATCACCGACGGAATATATATTCCGTCAGTGATTCATCATTTTTAACATGAACATTAGTGACAGAAATCCTTGTCTGTCGGTAATTTTCGGCAACTTGTGTCGTTGTTTTGTTAAAGATGACGATATAAATCCTATATTACAGATGGAATTAGTGTTTCATCAGAATTTGAGTTTCCACCGTCAGGAATTACTGCTCTTGTAGTGACGGAATTTGTATTCCGTCAGTAAATGTCGACAAGTTGCGTCGTGAAGACGACAAGGAAAACCTAGATTACCAACGGAATATACATTCCATCGGTAATCCGATGCCTTTAACTCGCGCATCGCACCCTCCCCTACCCCCCGCACACATTTCTTCTTCTCTCCTCGTGATCACCTTCTATTTTTCGACCCCTTCTCTCACATTTTTCAGCCATTTTTGACTGTTTTCTTACTCATCGTGCATTGTTTAAGGTGAACTCTCTAATGAGTGTGTTATTTCTCCAAAAAAAGCATGTTTTTAGTGTTAAATGTGAGTGTTTGTTGATGAAATCTTACTTGATTATTGTTGATGTTTGCAGTTTTTTCGTGTAATTATTGATTTATTTGTTGTTTATATGTGTTATTGTTGGTAAATAATGGAAAAATGCAAATGATTTGTGGTTACATTGAGATTATACATATTGCCTATGAGGTGTTCGATAAAATGCCTTTTATGATGTTTGAAATATTTTTTGTAATTATAATGTTAATTTGAGAATTTGAATATTTAATTTCGATAAAATGTTTAATTTGAAGTTTTAATTTATCAAATTTAACATTTAATTGTGAATTTATTGTATATATGAATATTGTCATTAATTATTAA
>JAOQML010035048.1:0-10987 GCA_027568935.1 Erythroxylum urbanii | reverse complement strand
GTCTAACAATTGGTATCAAAGCTAGTTTTATTATGCATGATTCGGTTTCTATATGTGGCATATGGAAGTGCATCAGTTTTTTTAGCATTTGTTTTGCTAAATGAAGATGGACATTGAGCTAGGCTAAAAAAACACTCTTCCAAAATTACTGTTTCGCATATAGCAATAGTAACTCTCTCTAATTTGTTCTCTAAGCTATTCGACTATAGCAAAGAGTTTGCTATTTTAATTTATTTTTCTTCTCCTTTTCCACAAAAGGATTTTAATAACCAAGTTGTCTATGAAAAACAAGTGATAGATTAGATTAGTTGAGGAGATAGCAGCGAGGAGTCAAAGCTATAACAAGGAGTCAGTAAAAATTCCGATCTTGATCTTATTATATTTATTTTCCTTATACCATATCATTTATGAATTAAAATATGTTGATTTGGTGTTACGCTTTTGCTATATTTTGATTTTGGAAAAAGTTTTTGAAATCTTACGTTTTAGCCAAACCAAGCATATTTTTATTTTTGATCCAACAATTGGTATCAAAGCTGGTTTTATTATACATCATTTGGTTCCTATATATGGCATCGGTTGGCATTTAAATTAAATTATGTATGCTGCAAATTTTTTATGTGACAAAAATATATGATATGTATGTTTTGGTTTACTCTTTTGATTGTCCATAGAAAATCGATTTCCCTTGTAATTTTTCTTCGATTGGTTTGTAACAAGGAGGGTGGCTATCATTGCCATTTTTCCTCCTTGTCTTAATTTTTTCTGTTTTCATTATTGTACTGTAAAAAATTCTGTAATTATGAAGATGGACTAGCCATGGATCAAAGGAAAGTAGGTAAATGTTTTCAGTTTTTATTTTGTGTTAATGGTAGTTTTATTTTGATTAAATTATATTAATTCTTGATATTTTAAAGTTCTAGATTTTTAATTTTACTATTTACAAATCAGATTTTTTTTAAAATGCCATTAACTCATTTGTACCAGCAGTTCGGGTCATATGAGCGAGGAGTTCGAAGCAGAAGATACAAGTCCAGGAAGAAATTTTGGGCGTAAAGGCCTTGTAATTTTTTGGATGGATAACCAAAAGTAGTTTTTTTTATTCATGAGATGAATGGATGCAAATAATATGCGATATTATCTGAATGTATGACGTTTAGAAAAATTGTCGACCCTAGGTTTTGCCATGAATTCATTATGTATGAGATATGTAATGAAACAATATTGGATGGTTAATAAATTGCATCTAGACAAGATGGTAATTATTAAAACTTAAAGACAATAAAAGATTGAGTAGGAGAGGATGCTCATGTGAGAGTCCACAGTCTCCATAAGATGGCCCATTTGTATGTTATGAAGTGTTACTCCCTATCGAAGGACATGAATCTTAGATCTTCATGGTTTGGGTCACCTAAAGGATAAGTCTACTCATTGGTAGAAAATGTGACCTCTTACCGAGGCATATATTGCAGGTACCTTTAGTGGATGAATCAAGTGGTTGCATACTCATCATGGTTTATCAATAACCTGCTCACCGTAGCTCCGTTGTTAGATGCATGGACCAAATTATGGCACTTCTTAAAGAGTTAGGCATAAAGATGCTTGGTAGCTTTTTGAGTGGGAGGGTCCTAGTTTTTCTTTTAATGGATAAGATGACCCACTATCACTTAGTCTGTTATAGTTTAGAAAAATAACTGTTGTATAAAGATTTAATTTTTTAAGTTTTGTTAAATCTATCATCATGCATCATGATTTTATACAAAGTTCCAATAATTTTGACTAGTATGCTCTTTCATTAATAATTTATATTTTCAGACATAATCACCACAATATGAATCTACTCACAATGCTCTTGACTAATAACAATTGGAAAATGGAGAGAAATTTAATGAATGGATACATAACCTCAACATTGTTCTCTAATATGAATGAATTTCATGGGTATTAACGGACAATGAGCCTACTCCTTTGGGTGACAAATCAACTCCTGAGCAAGTTTAGCAACATGAGCAATGGCAAAATGTTGATAAGATTTCCAAGTGCTATATTCTGGCTTCTATCAGTGTTATGTTGCAGAAGCAACTTCCAAGCATGCAAAATGCTAGTGCAACGGTCCATCACCTATATGAGATGTTTGGTGTGAGGACCAAGTCTGTAAGGGTGAAAGCTATCCAAACCTTTCACAATCTCATACAAAAACCTAGTGAATTGGTGTAGAATTACATGCTTAAGATAATCTCTACTATTACTGAGGCTGAGTTGCTTGGGGTAAAAATGGATGTGGAAATGCAGATGACCATGATCATCAACAGTTGAAACTCTTCTTTTCAGCAGTGTAAGTTGGACTATGAGCTCAACACCAAGAATTACACCTTGAATGAGTTGATGAATACCCTCTAGGATACAGAGGAGATAATAAATATCAGGGCCAATGGGCTGAAGGCTTATGTGGCATCTTCTTCTAAGTCTAAGGGTAAGGGCAAGCAAAAAAAGAAGAGTGCAAAGAAAGGGAAGGCCCAAACAAGAGCCAAGGCCCTACTTATGAAAAAGAAGGCCAAAGATAACACCAAGGGAAAATGTTTCCACTGTGGTGAGAAGGCCACTGGAAGAGGAACTGCGTGGTCTACGTTAAGACCCTAAAGAGGAAACAAGGTATAGGTTTTCTAAGTTTGTTAGGAACTAGAAATATGGCAGATTCATCAGATTCTTGGATATTAGATTTAGGAGCCACTAACCATGTTTGCAATACTATGCAGGGGTTCCAACAAAGGAAAAGACTACCTAAAGGTTAGTTTCAAGTCAAAATAGCGGATGGATCCTACATTTCAGCTGAAGCAGTAGGAGTAGTTATCTTAGATTTTCCTAGTAGTCATAGGTTATATTTAGAGGATGTGTATTACATCTTAATGTTTGTAAGGAACATGATTTCTGTTTCTTGTTTAATAAAATATAGTTATTCCTTATATTTTGAAAATGTTGTTTCAATATATAAGAATAAGTGTTGTTTTTGGAAGGACTCTTTTAATTAGCTTTGATAAAATGCTCATTTGATGATGCATGTACTGAAGATGTGAGTGGAGTGGGCATTAAGGTTATTCTTCTCATCATTAACATCAAATCGTTTTGATGATTCAAAAAGTCCAAGTGTTGGACTTGGAGGGACAATAGTCAATTAGGAAAAAAAACGTCCACATGTTAGATTTTGATTGAGTCAATTAATTTAGCTTTGATCAAATGCATGGTGCATAAATTTTTAGCTCTCCATTCACTCCAAAATCGTACAAGTGTTGTATAGAAGTGCATAAGGTTTTTTAGCATTTATTTTGCTAAATGAAGATGGACGTTGAGCTAGGCTCAAAAACACTCTTCCAAAAATACTGTTTCGGATATAGCAATAGTAGCTCTCTCCATTATTCTCTAAGCTATCTGACTGTGGCAAACAATTTGCTATTTTATTTTATTTTATTTTATTTTTCTTCTCCTTTCCCACGAAAGCATTTTGATAACCAAGTTTTCCAAAGAGAATAAGTGGTATAGTGGATTGGTTGAGGACATAACAACAAGAAGTCAAAGTTATACCAAGGAGTCTGTAAAAATTCTGATCTTATTCTTATTATATTTATTTTCCTTATACAATTTCATGTATGGATTAAAGTATGTTGATTTGGTGTTACACTTCTGCTATATTTTGATTTCAGAAAAGGTTTTTAAAGTCTTACATTTTAGCCAAACCAAGCATATTTTTGTTTTATGGTCCAACACTATAATAGCAGTCTAGTTTTTATTTGGACTAGCGTTACGATGTGTTATAGCATTAAACGCAGATGGCATGTGGGGCTTTTGAAATGAAAATTCACAGTAATAGTACGACAAACTGTAAGGTGGACCAAAAATTAATTCTCAAAAGAGAGAGAGTAGAACAGAGAAGGGAGAGTAGAGGCGCTACAGTTCTCTCTTCACTTTTTCACCACTGAAGCAGTTATAAAGAAGATGATTGATGCTTGGAGCATAAAAATGGAGATGGAAGGCTAGCTTCCCAACACTGATTCAATAGGGATATCAACGCCAAGTCACGGTTAATCCATTTTATCATATTATGGTGTAATTTCCTTTCAGATTGTTATCTTGTTTATATTGATTTGATTAAGTTTTGGAATGGATGATCTTATTATGTTATTTTGATTGTTTTTATTTCAAACCTATTGTTATAACATTGAATGTAATTCGTAATCGTTACTTTTGATGTTTGTTAATAGCATCTAACGATCCCATATCATTAGGAGCAATATAACTTAGGTTAGATAACCCTAACATATGAGGTTACTACTTATATTGATCATCTTCCACATCATAATGCAGCTGCTAAATTAAATCTAGAGACCGTATCCTAGGTTATTCAGTATTTAGGTTTAATTAATGATCGTATCTTGATTAAACAAAACCTAAGTGAAACCGAGATTAATAGAGCATTCTATTAGTCTCAGATCCATACTTCAAAGAGAGTTGTAAAGACATTAGGATGATGAAATATGTTTGCTCGTGTTTAGGCTAAGATTGAACCTAGAACTGGAATTTATGTATATTTGATAGTTTAATCATTTTCGATCGCTTGCTTTAACTTATTTCGCTAGTTTACTTTTATTTTATTTTCTAAATTGCTAAAAATCTTTAAAAACCCTTGTATATTTTCCTTGCATCAATTAATTTTGGTTAAGTAAATTAATCGAACATTCCCTGTAGATTCGATCTGACTCACCCTAATTACAAATTTTAGTGTGCATAGTTAGGTAAATTTTGCAGCGTACTAGACACGCGTTGTCAAATTTTGGCCTCGTTGCCAAAGAGTGTGTTAGTTTAATTTTCGTATTTTACTTTAGTTGGTGTTTTGTGAATATATTTGTTTATATTTTTTGTTTTCAATTATTTGTGTTAATTTTTAAAACTTTGTGAGTGTTGGTGTATAATAGTGACCAAATCTCCTTGTAGAGAAACTGAGCAACTTGATTTGGAGATTGAGAGAACACTATGACAGTTAAAAAGAGAAGCAAGAACATCTACAGTAGTAGACCAAAACCTTAATTTGAAGCAACTATGGCAATTCCGAGAACGTTGAGGAAATTGGTTGCACCAGACGTAACCCAAAGACCCCTATGCATTACATTTCTTAATTTTGCTGAAATGTTACCTTTGAGTTAAAATCTAAATTAATTCATTTATTACCCAATTTTCGTGGTCTTACAGATGAGGTTGCACACAAGTGTCTCAAGGATCTTGTTGTGGTTTGTTTGAGCATGAAGCCTACCGAGGTGTGGGACGAGTAAATAATGTTGGGGGCATTCCCATTTTCACTTAAGGATGCAGCGAAGGACTAGTTATTTGATTTACCAACTGGAAGCATAAATACATGGCTGGAGATGAAGAGGTTGTTCATGGAGAAATATTTTTCAGCTTAAAAAACAACAAGTATTTGGAAGGAGATATATAGTATCAAACAACATAACAAAGAACCTCTTTTAGAAGCAGTTCAAGAAGTTATGTGCTAGTTGTCCGCATCGTAACATACCGAAGCAACCTCTCATCCAATATTTTTATGAAGGACTACTACCAATGGAGAGGAGATTGGTTGATGTAGCAAGTGGTGGGGCAATTTATGAGAACACTCCTATTGAAGGAAGGATATTACTTGAGTGGATGGCTGTTAACACTTACCAATTCAGCACTTGCATTGATGTTCAATGAGTAAAAGAGGTAAGCACTTCATCCATTAAACATCGTTTAAATGAACTAAAATCTTTTGTGAGACAGATTACAGTTAGAGAGGCACAAGTCAAAGTATGTGGGATATGTTCAAACATGAGCCTTCCAACTGATGAATGCTTGATGTTACAAAAGGGAAGTATAGAGTACATGAATGCTACATAAGGGAACTTATCGAACTAATACAACCCCTACTCACAGACATATAACGTAAGTTGGAGGGATTACCTAAACTTGAGTTATAGAGGGAAACGACAACAAAATTACTTCCAAAATTAGTCATAAGGAGCACAACAATATCAATGAAGGGCACAAGAATCATAAGGAGCCCCTTCTTCCAGTTTAAATAATGCTCTAGGTGAATTTATCAAGGTTTCCATTACTAATAGTCTTCAGTTTCGGCAAGATATACAGTAGCTTTAATAGAGTATATTGCAACTTAATCAGAGTGTACAGCAAATCCATCAAGAATCAAAAGTAAGCACACAAAATTTGGAAAACCAAATGGGTCAAATGGCAGTAAGGCCCAATCGCCTAGAATGACAAAGTGGAGGAAAAGTTCTATCCCAACCCAAGGTAAACCCAAAGATGTAAATGTTATAACCCTAAGGATCGGAAAGGAGATTGACGGTCCCAAGAGAACCCCACCTAGGATTGTTACTGAGGAAGAGATCGAGAAGGAATTGGGAAAGGAAGAAAATCTGTCATTGAGTACGAAGATAAATTTTGAAAGTCCCAATATTATTAAAACTAACCCTCCACCTTTTTTAAGCAGATTAACAAGAGCAAACAAGGGGGAGTAGGATAAAGAGATGTTGGATACCTTCTGAAAGGTGTAAGTTAATATACCTTTGCTCGAGGTAATTAAGCAAGCACCAAGGTATGCCAAATTCCTCAAAGAACTATATACATATAAGAGGAAATTGAGGGGTGATGAGAAAATGACGATGGGTGTGAATGTGTCGACGGTATTTAGAAAGAAGATGCCTCCAAAATGTCGAGATCAAAGTATATTTACCATTGGTTGCAAAATTGGGAATAATGTGATTAATAGATCTATGTTGGATTTGGGTGCTTAATTAATGTGATGCCTTGTTTGATTTATGTTTCTTTGAATTTAGGACCTTTGAAGTGTGATAATACAATTGGCTTACTGCACGAATACTTATCCTCATGGTGTGGTTAAGGATGTTTTTGTGCAGGTGAATAAGTTAATATTTCCTGTAGATTTCTATGTTTTAGATCTAAATGATCACACTTCATGTAATATGATACCTATCTTGTTGGGGAGACCGTCTCTTAATACTAGTCAATCTAGGATAGATGTTCATGAGAGCACCCTCACAATGGATTTGTTGGTTAAGTGATCCATTTCAATATTTTTAATGCCATGAAACATCCTCCTGAGGATTATTGTGTTTTTTTGTTGACATGATTGATCCTTTGGTACAAGAAATGTTTAAATGAAGTTGCAAGGATCAATTGGAAATGGTTTTGACTAAGGATATGGAAGTAAAAGCCAACATTGATGTTAAGATGGGAGAAGAGCTTATGGAAACGACATCTATGCTAAAATCATTGGAAAAATTCCCAAAAAGGTATGATTTGGCTTCTATACAGCAACTTAAAGCTCACCAGAAGTTGTTACCTTTTATTGTGTAGGCACCAGAATTATAATTGAAGCCACTACCCAAACACCTAAAGTATGCTTATTTGGGAGATAAGCAGACCCTCCCAATGATCATTTTGATGGAGTTGACTTCAAATCAAGAGTAAAGGCTAACTCGAATGCTGATAGAGCATAAGAAGGCCATCGGCTGAACTATCATAGATATCTAAGGGATAAGCCTTTCTATATGCATGCAACACATTTTGTTGGAGGAGGATGTAAAAGCTGCAAGGCAAGCTCAACAAAGGCTGAATCCCTTAATGATGGAAGTTGTGAAGAAAGAGGTGTTTAAGCTTCTCGATGTTAGGGTGATCTACCTGATCTCTGATAGTAAGTGGGTAAGTCTTGTCCAGGTGATTCCAAAGAAGTCTAGAATCACCATTGTGACAACCCAAGAAGGTGAGATGGTTCCCACCTGAGTGTAAACTAGGTAGCGAGTATGTATTGATTATAGAAAGTTAAATTCTACTACTCATAAAGATAGCTTTCTCCTTCCTTTTATTGATCAGATGCTTGAGAGATTGGCTCGCTATGACTATTGTTGCTTTTTCTATGGCTTTTCAACTTATTTTTAGATCCTGGTCACATCAGAAGATTAGGAGAAGACCACATTTACATGCCCATTTAGTATGTTCGCTTAACGAAGGATGCCAATCGAATTATGTAATGGACCCGCCATGTTCCAAAGGCTTATGGTAAGCATTTTTTCCAAATATGTTGAGAAGATTGTTGAGGTATTCATGGATGATTTCAGTGTGTATGGATCTTCTTTTGATGAATGCCTTGAGAATCTTTCCATTATCTTGGAACGATGTATAGAAACTAACCTTATGTTGAACTGAGAAAATTGTCATTTTATGGTGGATTAAAATATAGTTTTGGGCCATATGATATCTGTCAAAGGTATTGAAGTAGACAAATCTAAAGTTGATCTTATTTCTTCTTTACCTTACCCCTCTGCTGTGAGGGAAGTACATTTTTTTCTTGGGCATGTAGGTTTTTATGGAAGGTTTATTAAGGACTTTTAAAAGCTAGCGGCTCCACTTCGCAAGCTTCTATAAGAAGATGTCTCCTTTGAGTTTGAAAACAAGTGGGAAGCATTCAACAAACTTAAGGAGCTTCTGACATCCCCATCGTTAATTCAACCACCAGATTGGAACCTTCCCTTTGAGATCCTATGTGATGCAAGTGATTATGCAACGGGGTGGTTCTAGGACAAAGAGTGGCAAAAGTTTTGCATGCTATCTACTATATTTCAAAGACTCTAAACCCAACTCAATTGAATTATTCCACTACTAAAATAAAATTGTTTTATGGTTTTTGCTTTGGAAAATTTTGATTGCATTTGTTTGGTGCTAAAGTGATTGTTTATTCTGATCATGTAGCTTTATAATACTTTCTCACAAAGAAAGAAGCAAAACTAAGGCTAATTAGATGGATTCTTCTCCTTTAGGAATTCGAATTAGAGATTATAGGTAAGAAGGGGGTAGAAAATGAGGTGGCGGACCATCTCATTCATTTGATAAAGGAAGAAGATGATGTCCCTCTTTGAGAAACCTTTCTGGATGAGCAATTATTTTCTACCGATGCAACACCACCATGGTATATAGACACTATCAAGTTTTTAGTTACTAACAAATTACCTGATGGTTTGTCAAACGCTGAAAGGGATAAGCTATGGAGTGGAGCGAAGCATTACATATGGGATGACCTGTATCTTTGAAGGCATTATGTAAGACCCAAATACCCCCTAAAAGGATATACAGATGCCACACAAAATATACCATATTATTCCAACACTTGAAAGAAAATAAGGCAACATACTTC
The DNA here is from genome assembly GCA_027568935.1 of Erythroxylum urbanii. Lineage (NCBI taxonomy): Eukaryota > Viridiplantae > Streptophyta > Magnoliopsida > Malpighiales > Erythroxylaceae > Erythroxylum > Erythroxylum urbanii. Next base: position 1,734 of record JAOQML010035048.1, on the reverse strand, counting down.
ACACTACATAAGTTGTGTTATATACAGAACATAATATATACAGGGTCCTTATCATATGCATGCCTTAAATCTAAATCCATCATGTATTAAAGTTTTTACAAACCATTTACAAAAAATTCAAAATGTCTCATATTATAAGATACAACTCAAACAAAACATCTTCTAACCATATCAAGTCCCTTATTGGCCACTGCGGTTGTCCTTGCCTTATGTCTTCTTATCAAAACCTACATGGAGGTAATTCCACAGTGCTAAGCATATAGCTTTGTGAGGAATAACTAAAAAAGATATAAAATGGCGGCTGTTTCTAATAGTCGTCTAACATTCACATGTTCATAATCAAATCATAACATAAGCAGTCTTTAATTGTTCATATTTGAGAGCAACACAAACATTACTTGTCTCAGAACGATTTATGAGTCATCAGTAGATAACAAAACATGCAAATATCATAATAAATGTCATTGCTTTAAAAAAGAATGCACAAGTCTTAAAATAGAACATAATTATGATAGAATAGATCAGAACTTGTATCAAATTAGAACTCATCTTATATTAAATCAGAATTTATCTTATTTCGAATCAAAACTTGTTTATAACATAATCTAACATGTATCATAATATAAATAAGGTTAGACTATTAATCCTTTTATCGAAGTGGGTAACGGGACCAAAAAAAAAGATACCTATGATTGGTATCACAGAATAGGAGAGACTTATATCTAACACTGAACTGTCTATACAAGGAGACACTAGAGTGTCAATATCAGTTGACACTAAAGTGTCAATATCAGTCCACACAAAAGTGTCACAAGAGTAGCTGCAAACCCTTCTATTCATGCCTATTTACCCACGACTAGGACTTCATAGTTTTAAAACACTCCATTTCAGATTTTAGAATCATAAGCAAATAATGTAGTATATAACATATTTCTTTATTACATTTTTCTCGCCCTTTTAATCAAACTTAATACGCCTTATAAACATAAGCATTTGCATCAATATATCAATGTAACATTAAATCATTACATATTACATAACATCATATAAATTCACAATTCACAAACACCCATATCCAATTCACATCACATAAAACCCTTAGAACATATTTTTATTCTCAAGAACAAATTCATCTTGAACATACCGTACCTTTTACATTAGACATATTATTAAATAATCACAAATTCTTTAAGTTATTACCTCAATTAATAGTCCATAACTAGGTTAACTTCTACTTAACTAATCAAACATAATCTAAGTTCATTTTGAAGCTTAATTAAGTTCAGTTAAACCATTATTAAGTACCTTAACCATATATACACTACAAGAAAATAGCACAATTAGCGACGTTTAAAAAATGTCAAATAGAGTGTAGGCAAAAGGTTTCTATGACGTTTTCCATAAAATGTCACAGAAAACACTTACATTCTGCGACGTTTTAAAAAATATCACTAAAAGATTGGTCTTCCTGCAATGTTTTATGGAAACATTACGAAATGTCACATTCTGCGATGTTTTACGAAAACGTCACAAAAAGTCACTTTTTCACGATGTTTTAAAAATGTCGCGAAAAGTCAGATTCAGCGACATTTTTAAAACGTCGCGAAATGTTCTACAAAAATGTCGCCAATAGAATTATTTTCTTTTAATTATTATTTTTCATTTTTGAAAATAATTTTAATTTAATAATTTTTAATTTTAATAATTTTTTTAAAATTAATTTTTCAAAAAAAT
>JAOQML010035039.1:0-10987 GCA_027568935.1 Erythroxylum urbanii | reverse complement strand
TCTATTTTTCTGCATCTTTTGATTCTTCTGACCAGCCTTCAATGTAATAGATTTATCCCTTTTGGGTTTATCTTCAGTATCAAGCTCTACTTTATGGATTTTCAGTGAATCAAGCAATTCATTTAGCTTCAGCTTGCTTAAACCCTTGGCCGCATGTATTGCTATTACTTTGGGTTTCCATCTTTTTGGAAGACTTATGAGAATCTTTCTGATATGATCTTGACTATCGTAGATTCTCCCCAGAGCTTTAAGTCCATTAATAATTGTTTGAAATCATCCAAACATATGATCAATGGACTCATCATCTTTCATCTTGAACCACTCATACTAATGAACAAGAATACCAATCTTAGATTCTTTCACCTGGTTTGTGCCTTCATATGCAATGACTAATGTGTCCCATATTTCCTTTGCAGATTCACATCCATTAACCTTATCATATTCACTTCTACTTAGAGCACAACTTAAAAAGAACTTAGCCTTTGAGTTTAATTGAAAGTGAGCTTTCTGATCAACTGACCATTGGTCACGAGAGATGCTTATCCCTTCATTGTCTGTTAGGATATATGGACCATTTTCAACAATATCCTAAAGATGAATGTGTGTGGATTCTACGAAGAGCCACATCTTGTCCCTCCAATAATGATAATCTTTACCTTTGAATGCAAGGGGTCTTAAGATCGAGGCACCTTCTGCTATAAAAACATGTGATTCAGATATGGATCTTTATCCTCACTTTGTAAAAGTGTTTCTTGGAAACCTTGCTCTGATACCAACTGAATTAAATCACTTGTTAATATAGAAATCACGTATAATATGCAAAATACACAAGAAGGGAGGTTGAATTGTGTTAAATCATCTAAGATATGAATCTTTAAATTCTTCTTGATTTTCTTGACAGATTCAGACAATTATAAGTTTAAACAATGTATTTAATTTGATGAGTAATAAAATAATGGAAATTAGTATCTATTTTTCTAATAACAAGAAAATTAAAAAGGTAAGAGTTAGAGAATATGACACTGCGATTTATACTGGTTCACCCTTAACTTTGGCCTACGTCCAGTCCTCAGAGTTTGTCTGAGATTTCACTATCTCCTTCAATGTTATAAGTATTATTTCTACACTTGTAGAGTCTCTTTAGGTCTCTTTTACAAAGTATTCTTTATCTGCTTCCTTAGCCTCTTCAGGCTCTAGCCTTCCTTTCTCTCAAAAAGATATTATTTGAGCTTTCACACTCACGTTACAGATGTATTTGCTCTCTTTCTTTTCTCTCAAAATATTTTTCACAGCATAATCACTTGAGCACAGAATTTCTCTTGAGTATTTTTGTACATTCAAAATTCTTATTAAATTCTACAACTACAACTAATATTTATAACCTAAATCTCCAATAGTCTTCTTGAGAAATCTGCTTGTCGAGTCTTCTAAAGTCTGTTATTAGTTGAGTCCTATAACTAGCTCCAACTAACTGACGTTCTAGCACGTTCTTCAATTACATCAACTTTATTAGATTCGTATGCCTCGTCTGATGTCTTAGACTTGATCACTTTGTGTGATCCATCTTATTCAGTTTTTACTTAAATATTGTCTTAATTTGATGATTTGTGCCACTTATATTTATCTGTGCACTTAAAAAATTCATCAAAATAGTTCACACACTTCTATTATTACTATTATTTGACTTTCATCAAAATCATTAGAAGAAGTGAAGTCTTCTTGACTTAACAGTAAAAACTAAGTTCATAACTATTGTTGAGACTGACTCTTTACCTTTATCTTGTAGGTTAGAGGAATTAAATGAAGAAGAAAAAGGCAAAGAGACGTTCAAAATATTTCCGAAGTGTATGAACTTAGATAAGATTGAGAATCTGAGGATAGGGAAGATGCTGAATAGGGTGATGATTAACTAAGGCCCTATCTGGAATAACCCTGCGTAGAAGTGGCACTAACTGTAGTACCAGAAGATTATAATTTTGTCATATGGTGAAAGTATAGAGTCAAGCCAGCGACCCTAAATTAAGATGTTTCTTGGAAGGCACCCAAGGGAAGTAAAATTTTTTTCTTTACAGTTCTGCATTACCTTTTATATGTTTGTGTGTTTTTTAATTTGTTTGTTTTACTTATTTTAATTTTTCTTATATAATCAAAATGAGAGAAAGAATAAAACAAATGAAACAAATATTTTCTCGTTTTCTATTACTCCTAGGATTATATAGTCATGAGTAGATAATGAATTGACTAGAGATTTTCATAGCAACTTTAGCATATACTTTCACTCTTGTGATTGGTCGATATGCATTATTTTTAGGAGAGTAGTGATTAGTAGTAAACAAAGCCGGTGAGATTTTAAGCCTTATTAGACTATCACCTTCATTTTAGTCTCATTGTCTTTTGACAATGAATGACCTTCATGACATGTACATCCTAATTTTGCTTTCAATTTCTATTCGAGACCATATTTTTACCATATACATTAACATGGAAATGATTAGGCATTCTTTGTTTTTCCGAGCTACATTAGCCAAATAGCCTACCCTATTGAAATAGTTTTTTCTTTATTAATCCCCTTTAAGCTTTATACCTTTTTTTTGGTATAAACCACATTTTATGCTTATAAACTTAACCAAATGTCTTACCTAAGTTATAAAGCTAGTGGAGCATTTATGATTTGTGAGTTTGTGGATGTATAAAAGTGTAAGTGTGGGGTGTACATAAGTGTGTGTTAGTTAATGTTAGGATGTTTTGTTATATCTTATCGTTGAACTTCCCATGTTAATGTAGTTTCTTTTAATCTTAGGAAAAGGAAAAGAAAGAAAGAAAAGAGAAAAGCATAAGAAAAGAAAAGAAAAGAAAAGAAAAGAAAATGAGAAAGAAAGAAAGAAATAAAAAGAAGAAAAAGAATGAAAAACTTTTTGTTTAAATAAATTTATCAAGGAGGAAGTGCATATGAGTTTGCAAAGTTATTCATAATTAATGCATCTTCCTAGAGTTGTAATGAATGTATTATTTGAGTACGTTGAATATGAGGTAAAAGTTAGCTTAAAAGGTTCACTCTTGTGGTTTCAATGTATTATTGGCATAAATTGTATGAGTGATTCCTTCAAATTGGTGTATGCTTCATGTGGTTTCTGTGTGAGAGCTGAAATGAGTTGTGAACTATAAATGTTGCATTCATCATAGCTGAAAGTACCCAGTTTTGATGAATGTTGACTTAGGCACTTGATGTCATATTGAGTGTTGCATTTGTTTCACTAGCTTTAATGACTTTCATGCTACTAGACCCAAATACATCTCACCTTACCTTTGCCCACATTACAACTTTGAAAATTCCTTTGAATGATTTTGTACATGAACATTAGTGGTGGAGAAATGAAATGATATGCAAAGTTATGGAATGACATGATCATGAATGGTGTTGAGTGTATCCGTAGATATATTTTAGTTAAACACATTTTTCGAGTCTACCGTTAGATTGCCCAGTTTTTGAAGATGAGGAATATTGATTGATCATGAGTAAAAGATTGGAATGTTAAGTTATTGCTATGATTTTTGAAATTCATTCATCTTTGTTTATGATTATGTATTCTTGGAACATATGGGAAATGAGTCAATATTTTTAGGTCTATGAGCTTCATTTTAATATTTTGCCCAAGGATGGCTAAAAGCTAAATGTGTGAGAAATTAATAGGTACTTAATTGATTATGAATTTATTCCTTAACATTTAGTGATTATTGACATAAAATTGCTTAAGATACTCACTTTAGTTTATATGTTGTGTTAGGCATAATTTGGAAGTGATGAAGCTAAAGTGAGTTGAAAGTATGATATTTGGGTCATTTTCCAAAGGTTAATTTTCACTTGTTTTCTTAGAACAAGAAGAAGAAAATTAAAAGACAAGGAGAAGACAAGAAAAATGAAAGCACAAAATGCAAAGAACGTGAGTTGCATGATTATGCATGGAATTTTCAAGCAATTTACGTTAATTTAATGCTTGTGCAACTTGTTTTATGGAATTAAATGAAGACAAAGTGGCTGAAAGAAACAACATGAAACTACAATTAGAAGAAATCAAAACCCATGCAGCAAGAAGTGCAGCGCAAAGGCCAAGAAAGAACAAAAAATGACAATGCAACATCCAAGGAAGAGAGCACTAAAATGACAGCGCAGGAGGATAGCAAAGAAACAAAACACAGATAATATCTGCATTTCACGCAGACCATGTCTATGATTCATGCAAACATCGAAAACACAAACATTTTGGATGTGTTTTAAATGACAGAAGAAGCAGAGGGTTTAAAACGTGTATAGGAGCAGTGAACCATAATGTTAATTCGTCACATTAGTGAACAGTTACGAGGTTAGAGAGAAAACAAAAGAGTGGAGGTGCTGCAGGGGGCTTCGAGTAGGACAATTTTTATGGTGCTGAAGCATTTTCTTAAGAGACCTATGGAGGGCTAGATGTCCTGACGCCAATTTAGAGGTTAAATCGACGACGACGACCCAAGTTAAGCGTATTTCACTATTTTTATTGTTTCTTTCTCTCATTAGAAATTTATTGTGTTATCCTATGTTAATTGATTTGAGTTTTGTGTATGGATAATCATATTTTTGTTATTGTTCGGTTATTTGTGTATGAACCCATTGGGTATTATGAAAGGATGATTTTAATGTGTTCATTGAATCATTTATTTACAAACCCATTACTAGAATTTCGATATAATCCATAATTATTATGTTGAAATTCATGTGTAGCGACTAATGATTTGTAATAAGGATAACATGACCTAGGTTAAATGACGCATCGTATATGGTTGTTGCCTTGATTAATCGATTTTCCTAATTCATAATGCTACTGCCTAATTAAATCTAGAGATTCTATCCTAGGTTATTTGATAGTTAGGCTTAATTAACGATCGTATCTTGATTAAACAAAACCTAAGGGAAAACTCGGGTTAATTATTAACCTACAATTAATAGTTGCTAGGGGAGGTTTGAGAACAACAAATCAATGAAATATACTTAATTAGGGTGTAGGCTGAGATTAAACCAAAGAACCAGGTCCCTACAAAATTCCTCACTTTAATCATTTTTCGTATGTTTTCTTTAATTTGTCATTATTAGTCTAGTTTATTTTATTTCCTTATTTCAAAATCCAAAGCTCCCTTAACCTAAACACCAATTAATTTTGTTTCAACAACTTTACACACATTCTCTATAGTGTCGACCTAAACTCACCACTGCTATAGTAGTGGTTTAGTTATTTTATTTTGACTAGTGTTACAATGCATTGTCATTACTTCTCTAAACTGATGAATGACCTACTAATTCATGTTCTTCAAGTTCCTTATTACAAGAAATCTTTAGAGGGACATTCTCATCTCAAGAGGTGGAAAGTCTTAGCAAACCAGTCACTAGTGTAGAACTTGAGAAGTCTCTGATGTTACTGAACCCTCATAAGGCCCCTGACCCAGATAGATTCAATGGTAACTTCTTCACTAAAACCTAGTCAATCACAAAATGAATGTTAGTTGATGTAATTCTTGAGTTTTTCAAGGGTACCATTTATACCTAAGGGTGGAGAGCAAAAAACATTCTCAAATTTTTGACCAATAGTATGTTGCAATATGATTTAAAAAATCTTTTTGAATATACTAGCTGACAGGTAAAGAGCAATGATCATAAGCTTTATCAATCAATGCCGGGGAGCCTATATTCCTATAAGAAACATGGGTGATAACACAATGTTGTTACAAGAACTAGTTAGGAACTACACCAAGAAGAGGAGTAGGAAGAATTGTATTCTTAAGACAGATCTGAGACTAACATCATTTGAATCATATGACAAGTTTTAATCTTTATCACAAATATGTCAGGAAAAATTCATAAAAGTTCAAACTAATTTATAAATGGTTCCATTAAATGAAAATCTGAGAAAAGAAGAGACAACATTCCATAAAAACAATACAAAAGCTTTTGAAGTCTATAACTTCATACTTAGGAAGAAATCTATATGGCTGTAAAAAGGAGATAGGTGAAATACCTTTTACTTCAAATCTATTCAAAGTAAAAGGAACCAAAATTTGATTGATTGATTAAGAAATGAAATATGGGAAAAGATACGGGATCAGAAGAAGCTAAAGGGATTAATCTAATAACACTTTAGGGTAATTATAGGGAAATGTGACAAGGAAACTTCTATGAGAGATATCTCTCCATTTGTAAAATCTTCCTTAAACTCCACTCAAGTTGATAAACTCATAAAGTTAGCTTTCATAGAAGACATTGATCTAGCCTAGTAGAAGCTCAATCCTAACAAAACATATGGTTCAGATGGCTTAAATGCCTACTTCTTCAAGTAAGCCTGAAAATGGATAAGTGAGCTTATCTATAAAGTATTGATTCAATTATTTAACAATAGGATGCTTTCGAAGGAAATCAACAAAACTCACGTCTGTTAATTGTCAAAATACCCTAATCCAAGTAAAGTGAATGATTACAAACTTATATCATATTTTAACACAGTCTATAAGCTTATATCAAACATCCTTGCACAATTAAAGCTAGTAATGGAAATCACAATTAGTGGAACCAAAAGTGAATACATAAAAGGTAGATGCATTAGGGGAAATGTTTTATTATCTCAAGAATTGTTCCAAGGATATATGAGGAAAGGCACTAGTAAAACATGTGTAATGAAAATAGATTTTAAAAACTTTTGATTTTATTAAATGGGATTTTTTCTTCCTAACTCTTAAAACATTCAAGTTCCTAGATAAATTCATTACTTGGGTAATGCAATGTGTTTCAACATCTTCATATAATATGGTTATAAATAGGGAAAAAAATTCAAATGAGGTAAAGGGATTAGATAAGGGGACCCTCTGTGCATATACTGTTTCTCAATATATATGGAAGTATTGCACAGGATCACTGCTCACAATATTGAAAGTAATCCAACTTTTAAATATCACAAGAGATAAGTTAAACCTTTTTAGCCTTGACTTTGTTGATTGTTTTGTGCCTCCACATGCTGCATGATTTCTATTATTCTTCTTCTTTATGTTCCATTTTTCTTTTCTTCCTCTTGTCTTTTAAATTTTTTTCTTCTTACTCCATGAAGACAAGTAAATATTGATCATTGGAAAATGGTCCATATATCGTGCTTTTGACTCATTTTAACTTCTTTTATTCTGAATTGTGTTTAAAATCACTAATGAGTCAAAGTGAGTTTCTTAAGCATTTTTAAGGCATTAATCACTAAGTGTAGCATATCAAATGAATCAAAATTTATACATATATAAAGTTTCCTCATACTTAGCCTTTGACCCTCTTTGGGTAAATCGTCAAAATCAAAATCACAAACCAAATTTTTTACTCTTTTTTAACATTTCTTAATAATAGATAACCATAAGTAAAGATGAATGACTTTCAAAACCTACAGTAAAAACACAACATTCAAAGCTTCTACTCATAATCATTTAATATTCACCACCCTTAAAAACTGAGTAATTTAAAGGTAGACTTGACAAAAAGTGTTTAAATAAGATATTTCCTTGGGTATACTCAAACACCTTTCATGATCACAACAATTCATAACTTTGCATATCATTTCATTTCTTCACCACTAAAAGTCATATGCATAATCATGAATCAAAGGACCTTTCTAGGGTTGTAATGTGGGTAAGGATAAGGTAAGATTTATTTTAGGTAATGTAGTATAAAATTCGTCAAGCGAGTGAAGAAAAAGTAACACTTAACGAGATATCAAACGTGCAAGTTAACATTCATTCAAAACTGGGTACCATCAGCCATGAAGAATGCAACGACTATGTTTCATAACTCAATTTAGCTCTCGCACTATAAGCCAAATTAGCATGACACAAAAAGTGCTCAGTCTAAAACAACATCCGCCTCATATGCAATATATTCAAACACCCAATCAATACAACTTAAGGAGGATAAACTATTAATTAACAACTTTTCACATCAATTATATTTCCTCCTTCATACTTTTATTCAAACTCACATTTTTTCTTGTTTTTCTTGTTTTTTTTTTCAAAAGTAGAAGTGATAGAAACTATATCAACATATGATTCATAACATGGAATTTTAACAAATATAACCAACCCATATGTATGCATACCCCTATACTTAGGCTCTTATACAATTTCATTCATCAAGAATTAACAAATGCTACACTAGCTTTAAGACTTGGGTAGGGCATTTGGTTAGGTGCATGTAATGTGGTTTATATAAAAGAAAAGGATAATAAAGTTCAAAGGGGGTTTGTAAAGGAAAATTCACATAGTTGGGTAGGATATTTGGCTAATTTAGCTCGTAATTAATAGAGAATGCCTAATCATTTTCTTAAAATGCATGTGATAAAAATGTGGTCTTGAATAGAAAATCAACGCAAAGTAAGGATGTAAATGTCATAAAGGTCATACATAACAAACAAAACAGTGAGACTAATATGGCTCAAAAGCTCACTGGTTTTTGTCTACCACTAGTCACCGCTCTTTTAAGAATAATGCACATTAACAAATCACAAGAGCAAAAGTATATGTCAAATTTTTCTATGGATTTTACTAATCAATTCACACTCTAATTATAACTAAATAATCTTAAAAACAATAGAAAATAAGAAAAATTTTCATTTTGTTTGTTTGATTTTGAAAATAGCCTAAAGTCATATAAGCTACAATTAAGCTAAAAAACATGTATGAAAACTAATGTACCCTACCCCCACACTTAAAACTTACATTGTCCTCAATGTAAAATCAAATGTAAGAAATGGAGCAGTTAATAAAAATGGCAAATGCTAAAATGTATAAGACAGAAATTAACTCCCCTTAGGTTGCCTCCCAAGCAGCACCTTTGTTTAACGTCATTGGCTTGACCTCTAGTAGCATGCATAAAATGACACTAGTTACATCCTCCAGCATCAACACCTCTTAATCCTCCATTTGGAAGCCCTCATAATACAATTTTAAGTGATGACCATTCAGTATGAATGTCTTGTCAATTTTGAGGCTCTGTATCTCCACTGCACTAAAAGGAAAGACACGAGTGATAACAAATAGATCGACCCAACGGAAACGCAACTTACCTGGAAAGAATTTGAGTTTGGAATGATATAATAACACTTTCTGGGCGAAGCTTTTCCTAGAAATCATCTTATCATGAAAAGCTTTTGTCCTCTCCTTATATATCACTGCATTTTGATATGACTCGTTCCTCATCTCTTCCAACTCTCGAAGCTATAACATCCTATACACTCCCGCATCATCCAAGTTCATGTTGCATCTTTTGATAGCCCAATACGCCTTATGATGTAATTCCACCGGAAGATGACATGAGTTCCCAAACACTAGCCTATATGATGACATCCTAATTGGTGTTTTATAAGTCATCCTATAGGCCCATAGTACGTCTTCAAGTCTTACACTTCAATCCTTTCTATTGGGCTGCATAATTTTCTCCATCATTAACTTGATTTCTTGATTTGAGACTTCAGCTTTCCTGTTGGTTTGGGGATGGTAAGTAGTAGAAACTTTATGCGTGATGTGATAATTTTCTGAACATTGCTTTCATCACCCTATTGCAGAAGTGGGTTCCTTTATTGCGAACAATGACTTTCAGTATCCCAAGCCTAGAAAGAATGTTAGCCTTAATAAATATTGCAACAACCCTTGCATTGTCAGTCCTAGTGACTTAGGTTTCCACCCATTTAGAAACATAATCAATTGCAAGCAATATATAAGTAAAGCCAAAAGATGGAGGGATAGGTCCCATAATGCCTCAGACATTAAAAATTTCATAGAAAAGTAAAGGAGTTTGTGGCAATTTATCCTTAGGGGATAGGTTACTTGACCGTTGACATCTATCACAGGATTTGTAGAAGGTATATGCATCTATGAACAATGTTAGCCAGTAGAAGCCGCTCTCTAAAATTTTATGAGCTGTCCATTTCACTCCAAAATGTCCTCCACAAGCGTATGAATGGTAGAGGCTAAAATTGATGATGATTCATTTTTCAGTAGACACCTCTTCATAACTTGATCTGCTCAGTGCCTCTAAAGATACTGGTCATCCCATACCTAATACTTCACTTCACTCCATAGATTATCCCTTTGAGCCTTTGACAAACCAACAGGTAATTTGTTAGTAACTAAAAAATTGATAATGTCTACATACCATGGTAGTGTCACATTAGTAGAAAATAATTGCTCATCCGGAAAGGTTTCTCGTTGAGGGATATCATCTTCTTCCTTTATCAAATGGTTGAGATGGTCCGCCACCACATTTTCTACTCCCTTCTTATCTCTAATCTCCAAGTCAAATTCCTAAAGGAGGAGAATTCATCTGATTAGCCTCGAGTTTGTTTATTTCTTTGTGAGCAAGTATTGTAAAGCTGCATGGTCAGAATAAGCAATCTCTTCAGCACCAAACAAATATGATCAAAATTTTTCCTAAGCAAAAACCATAGATAATAGTTCTTTTCCAGTAGTGGAATGATTCAGTTGAGCTGGGTTTAGAGTCTTTGAAGCATAGTAGATGGCATGTAAAGCTTTTCCTACTCTTTGTCCTAAAACTGCCCCCATTGCATAATCGTTCACATCACATGTGATCTCAAAGGGGAGATTCCAATCTGGAGATTGAATCACCAGTGGGGATGTTAGAAGCTCCTTAAGTTTGTTGAATGCTTCCTTGCACTTCTCATTAAACTCAAAAGAGACATCTTGTTGAAGAAGCTTGCATAGTGGTGCATCTATCTTTGAAAAGTGTTGGGCCCCGATTCTTTTCTTACTAAATAAGCATATGTTCAGTTGATTTTTTAGGGTGAGTTTGATTAATTTGTTTTGGTTAGGATTTAATTAGAATGTCTATCGGTGTAGGAGTTTACTTCTTAGATTGATGGAATTAAAAGGAGAAATTAAGATTAAGTTAGAGAATTTTATGGTGTTAGTTAAATTAAAAGAA
>JAOQML010034962.1:0-10989 GCA_027568935.1 Erythroxylum urbanii | reverse complement strand
TGAGTAAGGTTGGATGCCGCGGTATGTCCCGCAAACACACGCCGCCGACCTAAGGGCGGGGTGTGGGGTCCAACAATTAATCTCCTCTCTTTCAGTTATATGTCGAACGTAAGAATTGGTGTGTCTAAATTATATGTAAAACATCAACCATTCTATTTCCTTTCTTGAGGTAGAATTGATCTTATGATTAATAAACTAATGTCATTTTCAAATAAATTTTGAATAGAATTTTCATTAAGCTATATGTCAACTTAATAAATTGCTAAAAGAGAAAAAAATATTTTAAATTTTAGCAATCAATTAATTATTGTCCTTTAATTCAACCATTAAATTTTTATTAATCACATCATACATTTCTAACATTGGAAAACTGACCGAAATATAATTTAATGAGCTTTTTTATTTACCAAAGATTTAACTTTAAAATTTTGCAAATATTAGAGTTTAATTTGAACACTCTAAAATATTCTAATTTGTATTAGGATGAAAACTTTAAGATTCATGTTTGCACTTTTTAAATGGTAAACCATCATCCACAATTAAATGGGCAAGAGGATTGAGGAAGGGGGGACCCTTTTTCCCCTTACATGTTCTCTTTAACCATAAAGGTTTTTAACAAACTACTCAACAGGGAAATTCAGACCAATAAATAGTTAAGTAGCACTTAAGATGTTGAAAGTTTAGAATCCTAAGTCCCAATTTCATAGATGATTTTCTTTATTTGTTAAAGTCGATGCTAGCTCAATTTCTTCAATCACAATAGCCTTGAAAATTTTCAGCAATATATCTGGCCTTTAAGTGAATTATGACAAGAGTATCATGTTCCTGTCAATAAGTGCAAATTACAATGCTTCTTGGTTCACCTCCATCTCTGGTCTCAAGCAACAATCTCTTCCTCTGATGTAGCTGAGCATCCCAATATCATCTTTGAAGCCTTCTTACTTATATTATAAGCCTCTTATAAAAAAGTTTTCTTAATCAATAACAGGTAGAGCTCAATTGGTCACCTCAATTTTGTCCTCCCTTAACATATATTGGGCCTTAACTTAGTGTTACCATCTAAATTAATCAAATCTATTAACAAAATGTTGAGGAAATTTCTATAGTCATGTTAAGCTCTTTTCTTCGAATCTTTCTCTGCTTTTGGTTCATTTCATCCATAAGGTAATCAATCAACTAGTATTCTATTCTCTTTCTTTTACATAGACATCTATATGATATTCAATTAATATGAATTGAAAAACTAATACAATCTATTATTCATAAATAGGAGCGGAATAACTACCTAGTGAAGCATAGATCAGTCTCACTCTTATTTCTTTTGTAAAGAGTAGTGTGAATTCCACAACAAATCTAAAATCAAATGGAGTAAGTTATACCTTCCTAGGTATCATGGGGGCTTTGGCTTCATCCCACTCAATATCATAAATAAATTCTTGTTGGCTAAGAGAGTATGAAGGTTGTTCAAGGATAAACTATCCATATGAGTATGATAGGCACATAGTTATTATATTAAAGGCAAACACTTTTTAGAACTAAGCTTATCATCAAATGCTTATACTCTTATGTTGTTTCTCCTTAAGATAAAGGCATTCAACTTACCTACAGGATGGAATAATATTGTTGAGTGGATTTGCAGTGTTAAGCTCAAGGAGGTTGAGGATTTATGGATATATGCCATATCTTTGTCTTATCTCGTACGAAGGGTTTGGGCTGAAAGAAACTGAATAATTTCTTGAGAATAGGAAACCAATGAAACCAAGTTCATAAAGGAATTGTTCGATAGAATCAGATTAAGAACATCAAGTACTCATATATTAGCTGGAAATAATTGGCATGCAAACAAATTTATATAAGATACAAATAACATACCGTGAAATTTTTATATTTCATGTTCACATTTATGTTTGTATAATATTTAGGCTTATACCATAAGTTAAAATATAGATGATGCCTCTTCTTTTGCAAACAAATTCATACAAAAAATGTACAAAATTTCATTTAATATTGTACATTAAATCTTCAATTAAGGACTTTATAGAGTGATCATAACCTAGGTAGGGATTTTAAAATTACCTCAATTACCCAATTGAGGAACTATTTAGTGATTGAAATTTTATATATGAATTGAACTAGTTTATATCATTAACTAAAATGGATCCATTCCTTTACAAGTTAATAAGTGTGATTTCTTTATATGGTATGATGAAAAGTTTCCTCAAAGGACTATTGATACAATTTAAAAATAAGAAAAGAGATAGATGTTTGCGAGTTAAATAAAGGCATGTGAATTATCATGTGAAGCGAAATACAATCCGTAAGTTGTCATTTTAAAGAAAACTAATGAGATTGAAAATGAAATAAGGAACATAAAGGTTAACATTACTTTGCTTTTGAAAAATATAAAAGAATGAAATAGGGTTCAAATATTAGTAAATGTTGTTATAGGAGTTATCATCATTGATATACGGGTACTTATTAATTATGTTGTATGAAAGTAGGTATAAACTATTAATTATCTTAGTTTGCTAGTGTTGTATGAACTATTAATAAAAATATTTGATTAAAGACCTTATTAAAGTTTTTATTTCTCTTTATTATAGAGCTTTCGATAGACTATTAATTATTCCACTTATCTTTATATGTATGAAGCTTTTAATTAATTATCTTAATTAAAAATTTATGTCCTTGTTTCTCTATTTCTTTTAAAGGAGCTTTTGATAAGCTTAATAAGAAAATAATGGTGAAAGGGCCATGATTGTCATTATTCATCATTCTTGTGTTAACTTAACCTACTAGAGATTTTTTTGATTTCTAACCATAGTCCAACAGTACAAATAAAGATGACATTAATGTAGCAAAGTATATGAAGCTACATTATAATAGAGTATAGAGATTATGATCATAATAAATAGAAAATAACTCATTCTATGACTATAAAGGAATGAGAAGGTTAATAATAATACATAATCTTCATAATTTAATAAAAATGTTTCAAAAGCGTCGCCGGTATAATGCAGAACCTTTCATTCCTTATAAAATCATTTAATAACAAACAAGGAAACATGATGTAGCGATTTACACTAGCAACAAAATGTAAAATATAGTTTACTCATTCAACCATAAAATGCTTAGCTGATCTACACTCCACTGTGAAATTTATTCTTATGATAATTGAATGACTCACCTTTAAGTTTCCCTTCTCTTAGTCACTTGAATATGTAAATGTTTAGATTTTATGCTTAGATTCCTTTTAAATATTAGATCTTTTGGTTGGAATGTTAACTTGAACCTCCTTGGATCAAAATCTTTAAATTTTCTTTTGATGGTATTTATAGAGCTATTAGGCTCACTTGTTGCCTAGATATTAAATCTAAGAGAAAAAACACTCTCAATTTCCATTTTGATAAGATAAAGTAAATAGTTTATGTAATTATATGTGAGGCTTTATCATATGATGTTTTTGAAGTTTCTTCATCAACTAATCATTTCTTGTTTGAAAGGTAAATAAATAAATTGAATTGATGATCAACCAGTGATTACATGGAATGTACAAAACTTAAACGAAATAACATCTTTAGCTATTATCTTGGCTCATCTCAGTCTTAACATTATGCATGTATATAAGAGGTACAATTATAGATTCCAATTAATCCTCATTACCAGAGATAAGGTAAGATTTTGTTCCCTAAATATAAGTAGTTCTCTGATTTTTCTGAAATTCTCTTCTTCAACTTGTGCTTGCATGCAACTCTTATTATTTAATGCATTTTTGGTTCCTTTCTCTGTATATGCTATATGTGGTACTTTCAAAGACCAGCTTATATAGGAGAACATCATCATTGTCTTTCTTGGCAAGAGGATAGCCATTGAATGATTTCCTTCAGTCCTGTGACCTGAGGCTCTAAGTTACAAAGCCTTATCGTTTCCTTCCAAACCTTTCAGAGTAAGGACAATTGAACAGGAGATGGGAGTTGGTTTCCTAACTGGTTAACACAATTTGCACTATTAGTTTCTTAAAATTCTGGCTTTATCTATAGTGGTTGACCTCTTCTTAATTGCAAGCCATAGGAAGAAGAAAAGCCTAGAGACAAGTAGTTTGTTTCATATATGAGAGAATCAATTCACTGTTGTTGAATGAGTCCTAATCATATCTAAGTATGACCTACATATAAAAGAGCCCGATGAGTGCTTGATCTAAATGGCTTAGTCATCCCTCTAAATGTTTGGAAAGGACTGTGGCATACAATTTTGGAAGAATTAAACACCTCTATTATCACAGTATCAACTACCATCCTTAATTAAGCAATTAACTTTTGCATCAACAGGGCAAAAAGCTCTTAGGCTATCATAGTTTTGGAGGAGATAAAGGAGTCCCAGTATACTCCACTTATCATAAGCTAAGTAACTTCACCATTACCTATCTTATTCCTAATTAGTGGATGAATGAGGTCCCAAATTTTCAATATTTATTACTAGTTCCATGATGAGTTAGATCTAGTTTTGACTGTCCATATGTTAGATCTCTTTAGGTAATTTTCATTGATCTATTTCACCTAAAAAGACTTTTTTTCACCTATAATGTTCCATACTTTCTTCATTAGTATTGTTTTGCTCACCATTGTTGCAGTTTTGACGTGCAAACCCCCTTCTTTACTTGGTATGCATATGTCCTTCCAACTTACCTTAGTAAAAGGTTTCGAGCAATCATTATTAGTCCAAAGGAAGTTCCTCATTAGTTTTTCTATTTCCTTATAAATCTTAAGAGGAAAAATTACATAATATGACTAATATACATATAACTTACTAAAAACTAAAGATATCAATTATAATGTGCCATCAAATGATAAGCATTGAGAGGTCTAAGCCTCGATCTTTTTCAGATTATGTCTAATAGGCCTTGACAATCCAATATGGAGAGCTTCTTTGAAGATATTGAAATTCCAATATGCGTAAATAGAGGTGATTTAAGAGATAAACGTGATGTTATAAATAGGAATTAAGTTAAGCTTGGAGCATCTATGGAAGTGATTAGGAAACCTTTGTCTCTATTAATATGGAGAACGAATACACACTAAATTCCTCCAATGATCTTATCAAACAAGCCACTAAAGCTTCATTTGCTTTATAAAACAATATCAAGTCATTAGTAAAAATAAGGTTTGTAACAACAAATCTTCCACATTTCTTATAAAACTTGAAGCCATTAACAACAGGCACATTCTTTTTTATAATGCAATTAAGGAATTCAATGCATATGGTGAGAAAGTAAGAGGAATGTGGATCATCTTGCCTTAGACCTATGCCTCTTTGAATAATTGGGAAGGTATTAATCAGTACACTAAATAAAGTGGTGGTTATGCATTAAGAAATCTAAGTTATGAATCTGTTAGGGAACCTAATTGTCTTTAATATTTTTAGCATAAAACCTCAATTTACGGAATCAAATGCTTTATATACGTAAATTTTGATAGCACAATATGTCCTTGATCCCTTAATATAGTAATTCTTTAATAACTCATTTGCAAGCATCACATTGTCTCTAATGCTTCTTCCTTCAATAAAAGCAACTTGAGATTGACTAGTGAAAGACGATACTATGTATTTGATCCTATTAGCCAATAACTTGGATATGATTTTATATTAAAAAAACATTTTAACAAGAGATTAAACTAAAGTCCCTCAAGGAAGATAAAGCTTGGACCTTAGGAACTATACAAAGATGAGTGCAGTTTTATACCTTAAACACCGTTTCCTTGATAAAAAATTCTTGGATAGTGATAAGTGTGAATTACATCATGTTTTAGGGCATAGTTTAATATGTGTTTAGCCGTTAATTTAATCATTTAGTATATGTTTAGGTTATAATTATAATAGTTTGTTAATTATTTATGTATTAAGTGTTTTATGGTTAGTACAAGCTTTTGAGCTTAAATATTATGTTTTTGAGGCATCTTGATGTGTTTGCGAGTGTTTCAAGGTCAATATCGAAAAACGGAAGAGTTTCGGAAGACATTCAGCCTAAAACAACGTCAGGCCATGATCGTGATAGAAGGCTTAAATGTAGGTAGGCCACGGTCATGGCTTACATCGGATAGACGCACAGACACTCATGAACGTCAAGTTTT
Organism: Erythroxylum urbanii; assembly: GCA_027568935.1. Classification (NCBI taxonomy): domain Eukaryota; kingdom Viridiplantae; phylum Streptophyta; class Magnoliopsida; order Malpighiales; family Erythroxylaceae; genus Erythroxylum; species Erythroxylum urbanii. The sequence goes on along the minus strand of JAOQML010034962.1, from coordinate 4,861 downwards.
GAGGGATTTTTCAGACCTTTCGGATCCCAAAAAGACCTTAGGGTTACCTAAAACATAAAGAAGTATTAAAAATAACATAAAGAGGCAAAGAAAAGGAGCTTTACAGTAAGCCACTCTTGGAAACCCTAAAGAGAGAGAAAAAGAAGAGAGAGACAAGAAGAAAAGGAAGAAGGAGGAAGAAGAAGTGGATCCCAATGCCGTTGCTCCCCAGATCAGGTGGTATCCCGACATCACTAACTTCTCGATTTGTCCATCCTACGTTCCATTTTCTCTTCATTTCCTTTTTCATTTAAATGTATAAAGTTGAGATGGATTGTATGGAAATGGATTTTGTGTTATTGATAATATTCTGAACTCTCCTTTGGGATTTTACTTTGAGTTAATGTTGATTTAATTATTTTGTGTTTATTGTTTTGGGTGTTGTGATGATTAATGTAATTGCATGTTTCGGTAACAAACCGAGAGGATGAGCTGGATAAAAATAATTAGATCAGATTAATGAGAGTTAGGTAATCTAATTGACCACTTAATCAATCTAGTCGGTAATTTCATGGCGAGAGATCCCGTACAAGACCCAATTATTTATTAGATAGCTTTAAAACTAGTTAGAATTATGGTTAATTTATGAATTGAGAGATTGTAAGTTTCATAATTTGATTAGAGTTTACAATTTAGGATTTAATGTTTATAACACGAGAGAGAGTAATCAATCCTACAACCATTTAGAACTAAAACCCTGTAAACACATAAATGGCTAGATTAGCAATAATGATAGGTAAAATCCCCTCTCTCATAACTTGATTAACTCTTTTGACGGATTTCCATTATGTCCTATATGACTGCTTAGTTTAATTCTGTTTTGTTGAAATTTTCACTTTACAATTCTTGAATTAAATTCTCATATTTACTTTCCGTGTTCACTTGTGCAGTTTTTATTTCTTTTTATTCTTTTCTTTGAGCCTTAGACAACTTAGGATTAACGACTTAGGATTAGCCTAGTACCCTCCTCATGGGATCAACACCTCTTATATGATAGTCGCAACTCATGCACTTGCGGTATTTGAGGGTTATAAATTTTAAAGCTCGAATGACATGATCAAGTTTGGATAGCCTTATAAAAGTGATTGCTAATTATGCTCCTAGTGGTTTAATAAAGAAAAGCATTGAACCTATCAGGTCCCTATGTTTTGTGAGAATTCAATGGAAAGACCAACCCTTTTATATCTTCATTTGTAAAATATTTCGTGAGTAAGTCATTATGATCCAAATATATAACTCTAGGAACCATGCTTTGAAATTTGTTGACTAAAATTTCCAATCCCGAGGTATATAATACCTTAGAGAAATAGTATTTGACAAGGGCTTTAAGCTCATTTTGTCCAGTAACTAAGTTTCCCTCATCTGAATATAATATGAATATCATGTTTCTATTCCTTCTAGTGAGCAATGACCTATGGAAGAATCTAGTGTTTGAATCCCCTCCTTTCACCCACATTACCCGTGAATTTTGCATAAGTAAGGAGAGATGATTAAACAAATATTTTCATGTAATTTTATAATGCAATTTTCTCCTCATTCTTGAGAGAAGAATCAGTATAGGAAGGATATAGGTTGTCTTGACATTGTATAAGAGTCTCCTTAGCACAATTAATGCTTTCGTAAGTATCCTTATGTAGGTTTATCTATATTTAATCCCCTGCTTTATCCTCATCAATTTCTTATGGAATTGAAATAAGACACAACCTCATACCCGATATTTTAATCCTTCAGACATTGCTTCTTGGAAGCCATCAATTCCATTAAGATAGTTCAAGAATTTGAATGGAGTATGGCTTTTTGTTTCAACTACAAGATCATGGACTTCCATAAGGTATGGTTTGTGCAAAGATTATTATTGAAGGGTGTCCAACTTAAGTTAAATTTCTGAAGCCACTGAAGATTGAAAAAAGCTCGATCTAGCTTCTTCCTCACTTGCTAGGAGCCCTTTTAATTATTTGACCAAGTGTAGTACCTTCCACTAAATGTAAGGTTAATTACTTTAAGATTTTGTAAAAAAGATCTAACCTCTGTGCATGGTTTCCCTAAGTTTATGTCTCATTCTGATTCCCTAAATAGTATTGTGTTATTAAGTCTTTAATAATAAGTCAAGGCTTTGTTGAAAAATTCTTAAATTATAATAGGTCATTCTATAAGCTAAATATTTGGAATCTAAAGTTAGATTCATAGTTGAAAGTAATCTAGCTCTTTCTTATTCCTATAATCTCAGCAATCATATAAACACATTAATCTATACACTAGTAATGAACAATTGAAACAAAGTTAAGATGAAACTACATTATAACTCTACCTCGATGGTGTATATTATGGTTTTTCATGAGCTACCAATGGGGCTTGAACATCCATAGATTCATGCATTTTCCTCTCTCCAATTTTGTTTCCAAAAGACCAAATAATTTTGGTTTTATTAATTTACTGGTATTCATACATTACCTTCTAGTTTTTAGTTGAGGCCCCTTAAATTTATATAATCATTAATATTAAACCTTTGGTGTGTTGGTTTCTTTGGAATTGGATGTACATAAAGATTTCCTTCTTTATACTTATTTGAATGCATCCTGAATGACATCAAAAGGGCCTCAAGTGTGCTAGGTTTAGTTCAGTTTCCTCTTCATCTTGATTCTATTGTTATAGAGAGTTAGATATGTCTCCAGTACCCTAGGTAGGAGGGATAGACGGCTCCTCATTCTCACTTATAACTTCCTCCTTAACTGGAAGCTCTTTAAAGTTAGGTTCTTTACCTTGAATGTTAATCTCATTCATCAACTCATAACTAGTTTAAAAAATCATTCCAGTAGGATTCCATTTCTTTCCTTACTATGCCAGTTATGGTCTTCATTGATAGGAGATCTTAATAGGGTCCCCAATACGAGCGTCATCAACTCCGAACCTCAACAAAGGTATCCCTCAAGAAACCCACTATTAATATCAACACTAATACATACCCCAGTATAACCAATGTGTCTCTTTGAAGATGTAACATAATCCATGTATAAAGGATTGCTTATGGAGCTTGTTAAAACGTGAGACCCATTATAGACCAGTACTTTAGGGGAATTTGATGAATGTTAACCCATAAAGGACTTGTCTTTTCTTAATTTATTGGTTTATAATTCCAGCATTCCATATCTATAAGAATATCAATTCCATTCAAATGCCAAGGTCCCTCCTCGATTATATTGAGGGCTTGACCTTTGGAATTAAATATGAAAAGGAAAAGGTGATCCTCAATAAGGAGAACTTCTTGTAGACATTTTGATTTCTAATATCTCATTACACACAGCTTCATGATAGGGAAAACATGCTCTTTCCTATAAAAGATCCAACTAAGGTAGATTCCTAAGAAGAAGCATTGAGCTTGAGCAATTTTGGGGGAGGAGATAAAATTGATGAACCTTCTCTAACAGTGGGCGATATATTGTAAGGTATGGCTAGAGGTGTCTCTTAAGAACAGGAGGCTGGGTATAGGGGTAAGGTGAGTCTAAGATAGGGTTTAGTGGCTGGTTAAGTTTTAGAGGGGCTAGAGTGAGGGGTAAGGGACAGGACAAAGATGGAAACTCAATTGGAGAGAGAGAGAAGGGAACAAAGCTTCATACAGTTAGTTATTTCAAAATCCATTAAAAAGAAATGTTAAAGAGGTTGATAATATTTTTAAAAGGTTTTTAAAATAGAATCATAAAGGTAACTTGAGGGCTAGAAAAGGGTTTTATGTTTAGAATTCCAAAATTGCTCTTACTTACTTTAGTCCCATAAACCAGTAGCGAGAGTGAGACAATAGGAAGGATCAAGAGAGCCCAAGTAAAAGCAAAGACTTCTAAGATTACATGAATATAGATAGAAATAGATGAACTAACGACTATAAGGGGTGAGCAAGTAACAACCAAAAAAGGAGGGGAAAGCATGTTAGCCTTAGGAGGAAAAGCACCAAGTTAGAGAAAAGTTATTACACCCATTGTTAGACAAGTTAGAAGTTATGTTTTCATCAACTAATTGTTACATATATAAAAATAAGAAATGAAAATGTTAAAAGTGTATAGTTAAATAAGCAATAAATTTTGAAACTTATATTACCTGGATCTTAACTATCAATAGTTTTTGCTACTTTCCTACATCTTCTACTAATGGATTTAGCAAATCCTAATGAAACCCTAAAAGTCCAAATAAGAAAATAATCTAGTGATATCATGCCATAAAGTGAAGACAAAATAATGTAAAATTCCATAAGGTGTATTTAAAAGTTGAAAAATGCATAGAATATGCATATACTTTAATTCTATTATTGAATCAATATAGTTTAATTTTTCAAAAAACGTTGAAACTAACCTTTTGTATTTCAAAAATTAATGTCAAACCACCTTTATCACTAAATTGTAAGTCAGATCCTAATAAAGTCATAAATTAACTTCAAATTTTTATGTTTTAAAGCCCATATTATTGGGTAAATCCCAACATCTCCATTTCTCCTAACCATATTAATAAGCCTCCCCTGAAACTTAGGGAGCGGTTGGTTAGTATGGGAGAATGATAATAGGAATGAGAATGAATATAGTGAGAAATGAGAATGGATATTATCATTATAATTATGATGGTTGGTTAAGAGGAAGGAATGATTGCCATTACCATTGACAATATTTGGTTTGTAAAATATATTGAGAAATAAAATTTTATTATATTTTAATTAATTAATTAATTATAATTTAATTAATTATATTGTAATTAATTAATTACAATATGTTGATTAATTAAAATATTATAATTAACTTTAATTAATTATATTGTAGCTAATTAATTAATTATATTTTAA
>JAOQML010034951.1:0-10990 GCA_027568935.1 Erythroxylum urbanii | reverse complement strand
GCAAAATATATTAATTATTATATAATTTTAAACCATATGAAACATAAATAAAAATATATCTAACTAAATCTTTTGTATGGATTATAACATAAGTAAAACTAATATCAAAAATAAATATTAAAGCATATAAAAAAGTCAAATAATATTATATAAATCTCAAAATAAACGTGAAGATATGTTTGCGGGTATTGTGGGAATTATGTGTAAAACATAAGGGTAAAAGAGACTAAAAAATAGACTCATTAATTGATCTGAAAAATCTACTTGAAAAAGTGATTTTTTTCGAAGCTCCTAATTTAAGCTTCTTAAAAAGCTGTATTTAAGCTGTCAAAAAAGTCATATCTACTAAAAAAGTTCTTTTTTCATTTTACAGCCAAACACTCATTTTTCTTAAAAAAAACTTTTGCGGTGGAAAAAAGTACTTATTCATCTTCCAAAAACTCAACCAAACAGGCACTTAGACTCCATCGATGAACTTATATTATGTCCTCTCATCGTTAGGGTTCTCTGCTGCCTTCCTTCCAATGTTTCTTCAATAAGCATAACCACCTTTGGATAGAGAACTGATCATTGGCTCTATTGTCATTCATGGGACTCGCTTGACATTATTACTTCCAATATTGCTACTTGAGTTCACTGAAATAACTAGCAATCTTCTTCTTAATAGTGCATCTGCCTCTGTAAGGCAGTAGATTGCTCATATGTGGCGATTGTTAAGGCCATCTATTGGCCATCATTTAACAGATTTTGAAGAAGAAAATTAATAAATTGCTTTATTGAGTGAAAAATGGAATATATATATATATATAGCGTGTAACTAATTAATTTTGTTGTAAAACTAGTTAACGGACTAAGTATCGTTCCTCTTTATTCCAATAGCCCTTCTTAAGGTGGAGCATAGATTTCAGGATGCCCAACTTGGAAATAGCCGATTGAAATTTTGGAGCTGGCAAAGGCTTTGTAAGAGCAGTCTATCAAGTAGTGCTATACCTATTGGCACCTCAACTGTGGACACTCATAACTCTAATTGAAGAGGTGAGAAGAGAAAGTAAATGGCTCACTTTGCCTTTATTTTTATTAACAGGTATATATAGATTATAACAAGTTGTTTAGCTACGTATAATCAGCAAGTTAAATCCCTATAAATTTGGGATTGTTATAACAGAAATAATGAGGATCCCTTTAATTTGGGATTAGATTAATGGGCTGATTTTGAATGGCTATAATTCAGCAGCTGTTATCTAATACCCCCTGCAAATAGATGGGAGAAACTACTATCAGTTTGGTTTTTAAATCAAGGAACTGTTGCTTAGTCAATGGTTTTGTTAAGACATCAACAACCTGGTCTTTTGTTGGAATGTATGAGGCTTGAAGTTGTTTCTTTCGAACTTGATCTCTAATAAAGTGGGAATCTAGTTCAAGATGATTGGAGCGAGCGTGGAAACAGGATTGGGAGTTTGATATGTAGCTGAGACATTGTCACACCATATTTTTGGAATGGTAGGAAGAGGCTGCCGTGACTCTTGAAGAAGAGATTGAAGCCAATAAACTTCATATGCAGCTGGTGCTAATGCATGGTACTCAGAATCAGTGCTAGATCGAGCAACTGTATTTTGTTTCTTCAAACCCCATGAGATTATATTAGAGCCATGAAAAATAGCATATGTTGAGGTACTTTTCCTGTCATCTTTGCCACCTCCCCAATCTGCATCAAAGAAGAAAATAAGGGGTAAGGAGTTAAAAGGTTGGAGAAGAAGACCATAATTGGTTGTTCCCTTAAGTACCTAAGTATTCATTTTACGGCCAGCCAATGTGTGCATGATGGAGAGTGCATGAATTGAGCCATTTTGTTTACTGTCATTGTAATATCAACTCGTGTAAGGGCTAAATATTGAAGTGTTCCCTCGACTTGATGATACAAAGAAGGATCTTCAAAAATGTTAGAAGTCTTTTGATGAGAGTATTTAAAGAGATGATGGTGTTGAGACTGGAGTGGCTTTAGGCATATTAACATGTCTCAAAAGGTCCCATATGTACTTTGATTGAGATAGTTGAAGACCATTTGGTAGCTAAGTTACCTCAACTCCAAGAAAGTATGTAAGAGGACCCAAGTCTTTGAGTGCAACAGCTGTCCTAAGTTGTTCAATGATATCTTGTAAAAGTTGAGGTGTAGAACCTGTCAAGATTAGATCATTAACATACACAAGGTAATAAGCAATATTTTAGCCATAGGAGTAGATGAAGAGAAAGCTGTTGGCCTTGGAACCGTGGAAAATGTAGAGTTGATATGAGACAAAAATACTAAGTCCTCGATGCTTGTTTCAATCCGTATAAAGACTTCTTTAAAGAGCAAACATGATGAGGCCTAGTACGATCAATGAAGCCTTGCGGCTGTTCCATGTAAACCGGTTCATTGAGTGTCCTGTGTAATAATGCATTTGACACGTCTAATTGTCGAATGGGCCAGTGAGAATTGACAATAATTGACAAAACAAGGCAGACCGTAGCAGGTTTAATGACGTGACTAAAGGCCTCCACATAATCAACACCTAGTCATTGATGAAAGCCTTTAGCCATAAGTCTGGCCTTTGAATGATCAAGGGACCCACCTGGTTTGGTTTTGACCCGATAAACCCACTTGCAACTGATTATATTGTGGCTTATGATCTTGGTACTATCCAATGTTCCATTGGTCGTTAAGGCATTTATCTCCTCTAACATGGCCTGATGCCAAGAATGGTGCTTTGCTGCCTCTTGATATATTGTTGGATGAGAGAGAGTAGTAAGTGTTACACGATGTGTTTTGGGTTTTAATGACCAGTTTTGGATCTTGTGACTATGGGATGTTGATTTTGAGCATTTGGGTGTTGTGTTGTGTATGTGGAGAAATCTATGGTGAGTTTAAGAGGTTGTTAGGTAGTAAGGTTAGCGCTTGAAGTAGTGGTTATAGTATTTTGAGGTGTTTATGGGATTTGGTGGGGAGTAGGCGAGAAATTGGGTACTAGTTAAAGAGTAGGGCGTGGGACAAACTTTCCAAGAGAGAAAACAGGTATAGGTGAGGGTGGTGGTCTGAGGATTGAAGATTGCCCATCACTTTCCGTGAACGGGAAAACCTGTTCATCAAATAAGACATGACGTGAGTAAAAAATTTTATTTGTTGATGGTGACAAACATTTATATCCTTTATGCAGAAGACTATAACCAATGAAGACACACTTTGTGGAACGAGTTTCAAGTTTATTTTTAGTGTAAGGACGCAGCCATAGATAGCAACAAAAACCAAATACATGAAGGAAATTGTGTTCCAGTTTACGGTTAAAAATTATTTAGTAAGGGGATTGGTGATTGAGTTTTGGTGATATGTCGGTATTTTTGTTCAGCACACTCATTTTGTTCAAGCGTGTGGGGGCAAGAGCTTCTTTGTATAATGGCATTTTGAGCAAGATAATGTTTTAAGGCTTGGTATTCCCCTCCCTAGTTTGATTGGAATTGTTTGATGGGTTTACCAAAAAAATTTTCAATAATAGCCTGGAATTTGACAAAGCAATTAAATACATCAGATTTTTCGTGAAGAAAATAAATCCATATATATTTGGTGTAGTGATCAAGAAATAGGAGTAGGGCCCCAAAATTTTGAGCAAATTAATTCCAACGGTTCTTTAGCATTAATATCATAATCATGAAAAGGAAGTTTGTGTGATTTGCTAACACAACATGTTTCACACAAAGATGAAGTAGTTTTCGCTGATGCTGATAATTTATTGGTAGACAAGACTTTATTTATAGTTCTTGACTAAAACCTAATCGAGCATGCCAAGTACATAAAGAAACTGAATGACTAACAGGTGAAATAGAATCTATGACTAAGTGATAGAGCCCATCTTTAATGTATCCCTAATGAAAAGGTTGTTTCGTTAGGTGATCCTTAATCACACAAAAGTTGGAGAAAAAATCAATAGAGACATCATTAGAATGAGTAAACTGTTGAACAGATAATAAGTTTGTTTTAGATTTAGGAACATGAAGAATGTTATCCAACAGATAATTATGAGACCTGACAGCAATATTGTTAGAACCAATATGAGTAATAGGTAAGCTTTTACCATTTGTAAGGGCAACTTCATCAGTGTCTGAATATTCGGAGTGAATGCCCAGGTTTTCCAGTTTAGAAGTCAAGTGATGGGTGGCTCCAATGTCAACAATCTATGGCTTTATTGGTGGTGTAGGAGAGGAAACGTGGTTTGCAGCTAGTTTGGAAGTGTAATTATTGGAGTTGTTGTATTTGGGACTGGGACATTGTCAGGAGGTATGGCTATGGCCATTGCAATTGTAACAGATAGGTATGAAGGATTCAGTGTTGTTATAGCCTGCACGTCCACGGCTGGAGTGATATTGATAGCCACAACATCTATTATTACGGCCTCGACCTCGTGAGCTTCCACTCATATGTTGGTAGCATTGTAATGAGCAATGGTAGGATTAAGAGAGACATCTGAGCTTTTAAGCTACATTTCTTCAGAAAACAGTAAACCAAATAAATCATCAAAAGAGATAGAGGTTAGCTTTGCCTTAATATTGCGTGTAAATGGTCTGTAATTAAGACCCAAGTCACGTAAGATGTGATCAATGAGATCATCCTTAGAGATGGCGGCATCGAGAGCAACAGTTGATCAAATAGACATTTTGCCCAGTCTAAATAGGTTGGAATTGAGTCATTGTCTAGCGACAGGGCATGAAATGCATTTTTAAGAGTATGAATTTGAGCTATAGAACCAGATGCATAAGTGGACTGTAGATGCAACCAAGCATCATAAGCAGTGGTTATACCAACAACTTAGAATCCAGCTTAGCACCATTTGATCCTTCGTGTACCAGGTTATGTATGCTGGGTTTGGGGAGTTGTTAATTTATTTAGGAGGAGGTAGAGTGTCATCTATATGGTGTGGTAGTTGTTGACTACAGAGAAGAGGAATAATTTGAGTTTTCCATAGTATATAATTTAAAGAAGTGAGTTTAATTGTTATCTAATTGTGGACAGAGGGAATTGAGGAGGAAAAAGATTGAATGACCTTGATGATTAACGAAAAAAATTTGGTGTTTAAACCCTTGTGTGCTCTAATACCATAAAGAGGTGAGTAGAGAAAGTAAATGGCTCATTTTGCCTTGATTTCTATTAACAGGTATATATAGATTACAACAGGTTGTTTAGCTATGTATAATCCGCAAGTTAAATCCCTATAAATATGGGATTGTTATAACAGAAATAATGAGGATCCTTTTAATTTGGATTAGATTAATAGGCTGATTTTGAATGGCTATAATTTAGGAGCTTTTATTTAATACTAATCCCCAATAAAGTGTTCCGGTAGCTACTTCTAGCATTGGATTCACAGCTCAGTTATTCATACCAAACCAATATTCAAAACTTCTTGCTTTCAATCAAATTCCTTCTGCACTTGTTGTCACAACATCTTTAAATATCTCATCTGTATCAGATATTTGTTATTCTATTCACACTACTTCTCATAATTACTCTTGATCCTAGACGGAGGTGCTACAAACCACATTATTTGTTTATTAGATTCCTTTTCTTCCTATAAACTTGTTGATCACCTATTTGTCTAACACCTAAATAGATCTCAGGTACAATCATTTTTTCTTCATCTATTGTTTTACACAGTGTGTCAGTGTCATATATGTACCTCCATTTTCCTTCAATCTCATTTCTATTAGTAATCTTTCTACAAATTGTCATATTTCATTATCTTCACTCATTATTCTTGTATTTTATAGGACCAAATCTCTAAGATGATGATTGTTACGAGTAAGTTGAAAAATGGATTGTAGTACGTCACTCCTTCAACTTCCAATCTCAACTTTGTCTATTCTAGTTCTTCTTCTTGTTTCAATAATCCTTATTTTCCTATTAGTGAATTGTGGCAATATTATCGCCTTGGTCACATTTTGAATAAAAGATGATATATTATGCACAATAGACACTCGTATATTTTTGGTTTTAATATGCAACATTCTTGTGATATACACCATTTTGCAAAGCAAAAGTGTTTGCCTTTTCTTGTGTTCACTGTTAGCTCAAGGCTTTTAAATTAATAATTTTGATGATAACAATCAATAATATCTTAAACTTATTTACATTTCAAAATTCAAACTTTTTTGGATTATTTAGAAAACATAACCATATATTTAAAGAGATTATAAAATTTAGTTATCTATTTGAAATTAAAGGATAAACATTTAATAATTCCTTTTTTTGCAAAACCAATCTAACAAAGTTATTCAAATAATCAGAAATGATTCCACAAAATCTAGAATGAATAAGTTACTATATTTTTTGTACGGTCGAAGGATCCTTCTGTTCACCTGATAGATGACTTCAAAATACAGTCAAAGATTATCCAAACATCTACACATTTGGAGATTCTGTCAAAGATAGTGAAGAAGATGTTTTTAATAGATTTAAAGTCAATTAAGTCAATTAGTCCATTAAAGCAACTGCTAGTTGAAGGAATTCTTATTTAAGGGAGAGCTACATGCTACATTCGAATAGATATTAGATTTTAGAAATACATCAATAACATTAGTACTTACTCTTGAAAAGTTACACTTTATATCTTTTGTGCTTTAGAAAGAGAAAATACTCTATTAAGAGAGAGATCAATATTCATCAAAACTCATATTGAGCAAATTCTATTTTCATTTGTTGAGAACTTGAAGAGATTTGTTAAATGCTACTAGTGTGGAAGGTTAAAGAACCTTGAAAAAGATGTACTTGTGAGCTTAGAGAGGCTCGTTGGAAATTGTTAGTGAAACACTCAAGTTGGATACTTAGGGGATGTAAGTTTGGTTATAAGTCGAACCTGGATAAATTGACTGTATCATTCTTTTTCTTTCCTTAACTTTCAAATTTTCATGTTATAGTTACTGTTATTTTTAAATTGCATGAGGCTCCTTTTATTTCAATATTTAAAAGGCTCCTTTTATTTTAAATTTTCACAAGCTCTCACTGTTTATGCAAATTGATAGTAAATTGTGAAAATGTTCAAGTCACACACAATTTAGCCGCTCTCTTGCGTTTGTTTGCTTTATCATCCACTACTTATACATCTTCCATTTTTGAGATCATATATATTGATATCTGGGGTCACCTCTCAAAAAACATAACATACTGATATTTGAGTCTTTACACGATCCTTTCCCTTTACGGCCATCATTATTTTTCAACCATTGTGGATGACTTCAGTAGAGCAACTTGGTTGTTCCTTATAAAGACAAAAGCGAAAGTCAGACCTTCACTTGCATCCTTCATTTCTATAATGGATACACAGTTTCATGCCAAGGTCAGACACTTCAAAGTGATCAAGGCTAGGAGTTAATCATGCCCTATTTTAATTAGTCTAAGGGCATTAAACTTCAAACCTCTTGGATGCACACACCTTAATGGAACAATGTGGCGAAGCACAAACATCAACACATCCTCCAAGTTCCTCATGCCCTTAGTTTTCAAGCTTTGAGAATATGATAGATTTTGGAGAAGAAAACTGATAAAATTGCTTCATTGAGTGAAAAATGGAACTATTATGTACATGTAGCATATAACTAATTAACTGTGTTGTAAAACTAATCAACCAACTAACTAAACAAATAATTGAATGAAAACATCACTCTTTTGTACTCTAATATCAATAATGACAGTAATAATTGTTGGTGAAGAATCTTTTTCCCACTTTTATTTAATTATTAACCTTTAATTTTTTTCTAATTAAAAATCTTAATTTTGAAAAAGCAGTCTAAATCATCTTAATTGTTTTGATTTAATTGAGTTATTATGCTTATGATATGTAATCTTGCTTATGATATGTAATCTCGTTCACTACAAGATAATCATGCATTAGCGATATAAAATTACCGATGGATATAATCCCGTAGCTAATTACAGATGAAAATTTAATATCTGTCGATAACCCTATCATGAAAAATTCTATTTTGCGACGGATAAAATTGGCATCGGTAAAGGTGGAGGGAAAATGTTCGTGTAATTTTTCCAACAGATTTTAACGACGAACTTGTCTTAACCATCGTTAAATTAGGCGGGAACACTTCCCATAATTAAATAGCGTCAGAATTTTACCCACAGATTTTATATCCATCGGCGAATTTACGCAGCATCGGTTTTGTACCGACGGTTTTGTGTGCCGTCGGTGATTTTCTGATGATCTTTACTTTTTGTTATTAAATTCAAATTAATCGTTTTAAAAATTCAAAAATGACATCGTTTAGTTTAATACCAAACAACGTCATTTGGCTTGGGGGATTAAAGCACCCCGAGCCTTCCTTCTCCCTTTCTCCTCTGTTTCTTCATTTTATTTCGTCGCCATTTGGAGTCTCTCCTGCCTGTCGATTGTGTTGATTAGGGTATGTATTTCCTGAATTGTTAGGGTATATATGAATTGGTGAATTGATTAGGTTAGTTGAATTGGATGTGTTTATTAGGGTATTAATGTGGTTAATTTGCAGAATTTGTTAAATTAGGGTATGAATGTGCTTAATGAAAGTATCAAATTTGAGTTTATTGCATTACTTTCTTTAGATGCATTCCATTAGTGAATTTATAGATTTGATTGCTTCCAACATCATTTCAAGAAACATTGCAAGTGTCCAGCAGAAAAAAAAGAGAAGAGAAAGTAAAGTAATTAACTGCACAAAAACCTCCTATTTAAAAACTAAGAGTAAAAAAACTTCATGGATTTGATTTTGCCTTAAAGAGATATTAGTTTTGCAATCTCTAATTAGCTAGTGCTTCTGTCTTTTGTTTTGTTTTTTAATCTAACTTCAGTACTAAGAAGGAATATTGGCCCTTAATCTTATAAGAAGCATCATGAAATTGATAATGGCAAACCATCTAAGTTTGGAGTTTTGAGACTCTAATAGGTGAAGGACGAAAACATAAAGTATAAGTTGACTTGTTTCCGATTGAAGCATCACACATCTCTATTATTGGTTATGAGTTTTGATTTTTTACGATGATAGCAAAAGGGTCACTTTCTTGTAATGGACACGGTTCTGCAAATAAGGTTTCAAGTAATACAGTGAGTGAGGATTTAGTATTTCTTAATTAGTTTTTACTTAAAAGTACTTTGATTTTAGCAATTAGTAGTCTCTTAAAATATCTTAATTTTTAATAATCAGGTCTGGATAGCTATATATCTCTTGAAATATGCCACACCTAAAAAGTTAATAAAGTAGTATATATTAACAATTTCTTATTCAAACTTGATCTTGAATTTGCAAATATAGCTCATCCATAGTTCATTGAGGAATTCTTGAAAAATAAGCTTTGGTATATACTAGTTTGGCGCTTTATATTGCATATGCTTTTAATTTCCAAGTGTTTATATGACAAAAATTTTCATTGCATAATTAAAGGAAGCAATAAAATACTTAATTCATTAATCAAACTTAATTTGAAATTATCTTTCTTGTATTTTGTTGATTCTGTTAAAAATAAGGAGGTAATACTAGTACAATGAATCAACTTTTTAAATTAGATTTCTCATAACATAAGATATATATCAACACTTTTTTGCAATTATTTAAAAATTTGATAAAATAAGTAGCATAATTTAGTTTTATTATGTCTGTGAAAGTTCCAAACTATTTATAAACGTTCTAGTTATATTTATAAACGACCAAAATATATGTGATTTTGAATTCTAAATAAGATGTTGACGAATTTAAACTTTTTAAAATTTTATAATAAATATTAACAGTTTCTCTTATCAATTCTTTTATTTCTTTCTTAAGAAATATTTATTGATAAATATAAATATTTCTTTTATTTCCACATTTATATTCTTTTGCATTCTTCTTCATATGTTTTTCTTTAGCAACTATCATCTCCTACAATTATAAAAAGGTGATGATCTTCCTTCTACTTGTTAAAGTTGCTTTACTATCAATAATTGACTTTACATTAAGTCCTTGATGTATATATACATCTCTTATTAGTACTCTATAAGGGAAATGAGGTTAGATGGCACAACCTCGATAATCTTTTTTGTCACTTTTTTTAAGAAGCCATTACCATTTCTTTCTTCACTTCAACACTAGTAACTCTAGTTGGTTCTTCCTATTAACATTAAGGAGGAGGAACAATATATAAGTAATAAACCCAAAAGAATCTATATGTGATGTACTATAGTGACGACTTACACTCCGGATAGGAAACCTAATCTCTTCATCAACATAAGCTCTATGCCTTAATAGTACCTTATGTTAAGTCAGGAGGACTTTACGATAATTAATTTTGATGACAATAAAATAATAATAATGTTAGAAATAAATGAACTAGTTTGATGAGTGTGTTAAGTGTGCAAAAGTAGAAAACACAGAAGAAAGAAAAACGCAGAAGAAGTGGAGAACATAGAGGAAGAAGTTACAGAAGAAGTAAAAACACAGAAGAAGTGCAAAGCACAGAAGAAGTAAAGATACAGAAAACACAGAGGAAGCAAAACACAGAAGGAAGCAAAACATAGAAGAAGCAAAACATAGAAGAAGCGCAAAGCACAGAAGAAGTAAAGATACAGAAAACACAGAGGCAGCAAAACACAAAAAGAAGCAAAACACAAAAGAAGCAAAGCACAGAAGAAGTAAAGATACAAAAGAAAGTAAAAAAACACAGAATAAGCAGAAAACATAGAAGGAAGCAAAACACAGAAGAAGCAAAGCATAGGAGGAAGAAAACACAGAAGAAGCAAAGCATAGGAGGAAAAAAAACACAGAAGAAGCAAAACACAGAAGAAGAGAAAAACACAGACGATATAAAGTAGAAGATACGCTAGTAACAGTTAGTTAGTTGGAGTTAGTTACAGAACTCAACTAAATAGTGGTTATCAAGATTCAAGAAGCGGTTATCAAGATACAAGAAGCAGTTATCAAGAATCAAGAAGTAGTTGGAGACTTAGACTATAAA
>JAOQML010034894.1:0-10992 GCA_027568935.1 Erythroxylum urbanii | reverse complement strand
TTTGAGAATTTCTCAAATCTAATGATAGATTTGAGTTCTTTGATCCCAAATTAACTTACAACACCTTGGTTTGGGTTGGAGAATAAAAAAAATGGTGGAAATTTGGTGGTGGTCGTAAGGTGTTCTTCTCCTCCTCTCTTTTCCTTTCTTCTCCTTTCTTTCAATTAAAAACAAAGTGTTTTTAGCATTTAATGGTGGGGTGCATGGCCACACAAGGAAGAAGAGTATAGAATGTTGACTCTTCTTTGACCAAACATGGTGAAATTACCTTTTTTTTCCCTTAGCTTATGTGAAATTATCATTATACCCTCCAAACTTTTCCTAAATTTGCAATTAAGCCCAAAATTTGGGAATGACCAAAACATTTATTTTCATTTTGGTCCTTGTACTTTTGAAAATTATAATTAAGCCCATTAACTCTATAAAATTACATATTGGTCCTCCAAGAATTGAAAAATTACATTTAAGTCCCTTAACTTTTAACAATTTGCAAATAAGCTCTTATGTGCATCAACTTTTCCAATTAAGCTTTTAAGTGTCCAATAAGTCTATAAATCATGTCTAATCACGTCTAAGGTATTAGAACATATTTAACTCAGCCACCATGGCCATATCCATCCAATGGACTTAGTTTTAGACACTTAGAAGCTTATGTGTCAGAAATCTTCAAGATTTCGCATGCCGATGAACTATAAGTTCATGTAAGGGCATATAACATTATATACCATTGGAATATATATCGAAAGGATTTAAATACATTTTTGAACTCATATATAACCATGTATATATCAATATACAGTAGTATCTCCAAGTACAGACCAATACAAAAGGGCTTAGAGGGTCCAATGTTACACAATATGCCAGAAAGTATACTAGTTATGAGAATAGGAGCTAATGGAACTTTGTTTAAGGACGTCTATGTTAATTATCAGTAAAGGCCATCATTAAAATCTCAAGGAAAAAGGTGGGTACCTATGGGTAAGAAATTTTTAAGAGGAGATTATGAGGAGCTTATGGGATTAATGAGCATGCAGGTCATGAGTGTACATAAGAAGAATCTCATCAACATAATATGCAAGAGGGCAACATTGAATCAGTGAGTAATGCTCTGGTGGTAACTCTTCTCCCTTCAGATGACAAGATCTAAATGGTCACCTTAGATAAGAAGGGGGAAAAGCAAGAGGAATTTAAACAGTCAAACTCCCCTACAAGACTAAATAGAAGTGGACCACTCGAAAGTAACTCCTCTTCTATAATAGGAGATGATCCAGGAACATCTTTTCATATTGTAGTTACAAGGAGAGCAAGTAGGAGCAGAAATAAGGGCTTTAGATCAACTACATCATCTTAAATGACTTAGTTTACATGGAATGTTAGAGGTATTAACTACCCTATGAACCTTTTAGCTTTAAGGGATTTTGTCTTTCAAGATAAACCATGTTTAATTGCTCTTTTGGAAACTAAGATTAAAGTAGATAATATTATGAAGCTAAATCAATTGGGCAGTAGTTGGAAATTTGTTACTAATCATTAGAAGCATGTTTTAGGTCGAATAATCATTAGTTTTAATCCAAAAATTATGGAGGTAGATGTCTTAGAAGTGGAAATGTAAGTGATGCACATGAGATGGCATTTCAAAGTAGAGGATGTGTATATTTTCTCCTCTATTGTATATGGCTCTAATTATGCCTTCCAAAGGAAGGAGCTATGGAAGAGTTTGATGGATTTTCGGTATAGGGTGGTTGGCCCTTGGGTTATCAGTACAGATTTTAACTCTACTTTATATAGAACTGAAATTGATGGGAAAGCTCTTTTGAGGAGCTACACATCAGACTTTAAAGATTATGTGGAGACAATAGGCCTATTCTCAAATATTAGGGTCACTTGTATACTTAGAGTAAAAAACAAGCAAAGGACTGGCCTATGAGGAAAAATTTGGATCGGGTGCTAGTAAATTAGAGTTGGCTACTTCGGTTTCCTATAAGTTCTGTCTCCTTTTTAGATCCTCTCTTCTCTGACCACCTATCTGCGAGGATAGAGGGTATGTTTCTAAAACAGAAAGCTAAATTTTTAGTAACCCTTGGGACCCTCTACTATTGTCATTAGAGAAGGAGAAATTGCATAACTTCCTCTTGGCTGTTTAGAATCATGAAAGTCTGATAAAACAGAGAGCACGAGTAAATTAGTTGCATGAAATTGATAAATGTTCTAATTTCTTCTTCAACTCATTAGTGGGGAGGAGGAACATTAATAGAATTTGCTCAATCAATACTAAGGATGGCATGTCACTCAAGCATCATGATCAAATCTTAGAAGAGGCAGAGTAATACTTTAATAGATTTTATGGCCAATCTACAGGGATTTCAGTTACCTCGCAATTGTTACACCTTTTCATCTTAACGAAGCTATATCGAGAAGAGGCTCTTAATCTAGTAAGACCTATATAAGATGAAAAGATTAAAGAAGTGATCTCCTATATGAATCCTAATAAAGCTCCAGGTGAATCCTAATAATGACTCCTAAATAGCTTCTCTACTGGTGTATTGCTAAAGGAGATTAATAAAACCTCGCTTTGGTTAATTCCCAAGACTAGTAGCCCGAATTCTTTGGAAGAGTTCAGGCCTATTGCTTATTCAAATTTTCTTTACAAGGTGATCTCTAAAATTATAACAAATAGGCTAAAGGCAATTTTAAGGAATTTTGTTAGTAATAACCAAAATGCATTCATGCAAGGAAGGATGATAGGGGACAACATCTCCATTGTTCAAGAGCTTCTTAAGGGTTATCAGAAAGGAGTTCATCGCCAAACTGTGCTTTCAAAATTAACTTTAAAAAGGCCTTTGACTGTGTTAAATAGAGGTTTATTCTTATAGTGGTGAATGTGATAAGATTCCCTTTTATCTTCATTAAATGGATTAAAGCATGTATAACCAGCTCCTCCTATTTGGTGCTAATGGATGGTGTACCAACTAGATTATTCAAAGGTGATCCTATGTCTCTTTATTTGTTCATCCTTTGTGTAGAGGTTCTAGCTCTATTATTGAAGCATAATATGGAGAAGGAAAAGGGATTCAAGTTTCACAGTAAACGTAAGAAGGTATCTTTAATCAACCTTTGTTTTGCTGATGATTTGTTACTCTTTTGCAAGGCACATCTTACTCCAATTAAGATGCTGATGTCCTCTTTAACACAATTTGGAGAAATGTCAAGTTTAGTAATCAACCTAGTAAAGAGTCATTTTGTACTGGCTATTAGTGCAGATGGATTAGGAGTTGATATAGTTGCAATTTCATATATGGAAAGGAAACAATATCCTTTGAGCTATCTCGTTCTGCCTATCCCTACAAGATAGATTCAATTCTCTGAATGCTACCCTTTAATGGAGAAAATTCAACAGATATTAAACCTCTGGATAAATAGATTCTTATCTTTTAGGGGGAAGACTCCAGCTAATCAAATCAATGTTGAATTCCTTGCATATATATTAGTCTGCTACTTTTGTTAGCTAAAGGAGTAATGAAGGCAATTGAAACATTATTTCAGAGGTTCTTATGGGGAAAGCACAACTTTGAGAGAAGGTCTATGAAAGTTAGATAGGATGAGGTTTCCAAGACCAAGAAGGAAGGGGGCCTAGGGATAAACTCTATTGCCACTACCAACAAGTTATTAATGCTAAAAAAGATCTGGCATATTTTGTGTAATAAATATACATTGTGGACCAAGTGGTTTCATTCTTATATAGTAAAAGGAAAATCATTGTAGGCCATTTCCCCTAAGGACTCCTAATTTTGGTTTATGAACAACTTGATAAGGCTTAAGGAAACCATGGAGTTGGGAGTTAAATACAGAGTGGGTAATGGTAATGATACATACTTTTGGTTTGATAATTGGACAGGTCATGGTCCATTAATTCGAATTCCTAGGGCAGTCCAATGTTAGAGTAATCCCCCACTCAAGGCTAAAGTTTCTACTGTCATCAATGGCAACTGATGGAATGAATTTCTAGATGAGGTTATTCACCTTGTCCCCAATTATTCCCCAAATTATAGGGCTCATGATAAATACTCTTAGTTAAACTAACCCCTCACTCCTTTTCAAATAAGGCATGTAAGGAGTGGTTATCATAGGAACAATCTAACACAGTTGATTGGTACCCTGTAGTCTGGCATAAGGCTTTAAGACCTAATGCCTCTTGCTTATTAAGGTTGGCTACACTGAACAAAATGGCCACCATTGACAGACTATGATTTCTAAATCTGGACAACACATATGTCCTATGCAAGAATGACAAAGAAATTAGAGATAACCTATTTTTCCAATGACCTTTTGTGAAGAGCATATGGAAAAGAATTATTATTGGAGATGGGATGGTATTTTGTTTACTACAATACGGGAAAAAGTAAGAGGTCTAAAAACTAACCCAAAAGGGTATAGAGCTATATATATATAACCTCACTTGCTAGTATTGAGGAGTTATGAAAAGTGAGGAATTTGAGAATTTTCAAAGGTAGAATGTGTTCTAATCTAGAAGTGATGAATTCTATAACCATAAAGATTAGAAAATTGATCTTTCTCTTAAAGGAACTTCCTAACTATAGTGAGCATGTTGCCCAAGCATGGAATCTGGTTTAAACATTAAACCCTAAAGTAGACAGTACTACATAGAAAGAGGAAAATGGTTTAAGCAATTACTTTATAGGAAGCTGTACTCCCAAAGCTATTAAGTGTAAACCTTTCTATAGGGAGACTGGAAGACTCATTGACTGTGAAATAAAGGCTAAACAAGAGAGACAGGGGAGGCAAATGTCAAACACACAACACAGATACAGATGTTAGCATGTTTGCTTAAAGGATCGTGATGAAGAAGTTTATACCTTTAGACCAAGTCTCCACACCTGGATAACTCCACTAGCGACAAATAGAAGAAGACATTTCTACCTTGAAGAGGAAGACCAAGGATCAAGAAGAAGCAAATGAAGAAGCATAATTCAAGATAGGAATCCTTACCTGGGTTGAAATCATCAGCAAACAGAAGCAGAACATACTCAACGACTTTACCCTAATTTGGAAGCTTCTCGATCCCCCTTTCGTTGGGAGGGATTACTTTACCATCTATAGAACAACATGAACACTAACATTTTGATATACTTCTGCCCTCACTATATTGTCATTTGCTTTAGTATCGGCTTAATATAGTAATTAGCACGGTGCTGTTTTTGGTTGTTCCATGATTTCAGTAACATTGTCATTTTGCTTTTCCTAATTGCAAGAGAAGATGCTGGAAACTTGTATGTTTATATTTCATAATTTTTACAATATATTTAATTTTTCAAAAAAAAGAAGAGAAGGAAAATGAGAAAAAAGATAAAGAGGAGCTAAATAAGGAGGCTATCGAGGAATTATCAATAGTCATCTTAAGTATAGAGGGCTCCTACTTCCTATAAAACAAATTGTCAGAGTCAATCAATTATCTAAAGAGTTTTATTATTCCTTATTATATTGACAATTTGTTGCTAAAAAAATGCGTTAATGGATTTAATTTGTTTATTAATTTGATACCTTATATCCATATTATCTTATAGTATGTAGCATATTTACAGGCTAAAGAACCCTTATATTGGAAAATGGGTGGAAGTCAATCTTTGACTATAAATCCAAGTTTAAAAAGGACTTACTAGGAAGTCTAACTAAAAGACTCGTAAAGAAGCGTTGGTAAGAGGCAACCTAATAAATAGGTGTTTTTGTTTTGATTAAGTAGTTTTTAGGATTTTTATTTATAGTTTATTTATTTTTATAATCTTAGTTTGATGGCCGTAATTTTGATACTTAAGATTTGATATAGTTCCATAAGTTATAAAGGCAATATCACCCTTTGTGTTAGAATAGAGAAGATTTGACTAGCACTAGAAGAATGCTAATAATATTGGACAAGGTTGGAAATCTTTTTGTATCAGTTGAGTACTAGTTTTTG
This sequence comes from Erythroxylum urbanii, assembly GCA_027568935.1. NCBI lineage: Eukaryota > Viridiplantae > Streptophyta > Magnoliopsida > Malpighiales > Erythroxylaceae > Erythroxylum > Erythroxylum urbanii. The sequence continues at coordinate 5,021 of JAOQML010034894.1, read as the reverse complement.
TCACCCCCTCCTTTATTTTTCATATTTTTCATTATTCTTACATATTTTGTCCATTAAGGACAATGTATAACTTAAGTGTGCCGGAGGGACTTAGCAATCAAGCTTGTCAACTTTCTTATAATTAGCTTAATAATGAATAATTCAGGAAATTATTTTTTAAAAAAAGAGGATGATGGTCAAGATGATTCATTATGAATTTAGTTGTGATTGTGATTTGATTTGGTTAGGCAAATAGTTATGAGAATTGATGATTAAGTTGATTTCAATTTAGTTTATTAATTTTGAGAATGGATACTTTATTTGCATTATGATATTTATGTAGAATTTGTACACACATTGACTTAAATATGAATTCTTTTTTAGCATTTTCAAAGAACAAATTAATAGTATGTGAATAAACGAGCATAAATAATTTCACTCCTGTGTACCAATAAAAAGGTTGAAGTTAAAGAGTGGTACTAGTAACCGTTTGAGATAATAACTTAGTTGAGTAATCGAGAGTATTCATGACAAGGTGTTTACTCTCGTGTTAAAGGCTAAGTAATTTTTCAAACAAGATTCTAAATGCTCTTATATTATTTAAATTTCGTGTTTTGTTTTTAATAAGGGGTATGAAAATGTTTAAAGGTTTTAGCATTTTGCTCATGTATGTTCACTTTATGCATTAAATGAAATGGTTTAAATTGAGTTGAAATTTAAAGAATTATGAATTGAATTGGATTGATTTATAATTTAATGCAAGCAACTAAGTGCTTATCAATTTAATGAACTTTGTTACTGATTGGGATGATGATCTGAGGTGGAGTAAGATAATTTGGAAAAAAGATCTTTCCCTAAGTTATCTTTTCACTTATGGATGATGCTAAAAGGAAGAGTCTCAACCCTTAACAAACTTCAATTCATCTATAACCCACCTAACTATAGACTAGGTGACATAACAATGGAGTCTCTGGATCATTTATAGTTTGAGTTTGGCTTATTTAAAGTAATTTTGGGAACCATAATAGAAATTATCCAAATTACAAATAACTTTTATTAATAGGAAAAGGTTTTAGAGTGGAGTATAAAGCTTAAGAGCCAACAAAACAGAGATAAAGTTATTATAATTAGGGCATTTGGAATTACCATATATTAACTAGGAAAGAGAGATGTCATAGGATATATAAAAATGAATATCGTACTATCCAAATAGTCAGGATGAGGTTATCGGTAGGACTATTTCATTTCAATAAGCAGTAAAGCAAACTGGTGTAGGCAAGAAATAACATATTCATGGAGAATTGAAGAATAATATGAGAGATGTGTGACACTCACCTAATAGAGACCCCCTATGCTATAACTATCCACTCTTTTAACTTAGGAACACAATCGTAACAGATGAAATAGTAAGCAAATGAGGAAAATTTATAAACTAAAGCACAAAAAAAAGTGGGGAATACTGGTATCAAAGCTCTATGGATCATAAATCATCTCAAGAGGAAGAAAGGCTGGAGCTCACCACTTTTTTCACTCTCAAGCAGAATAGAGGTCGTGCATACACCTAATGTGTCAACTTGTGAGAAAATACCAGTAGTTAAAATTAGACATAATATGGGAGTGTTATAACTGCATCATAGTTGGAAAGGCTTAAAGCCTATTGTAACCTTGTAAATCTTTTAATAGAATGAGGTTCTTTTATATACTATAAATTGTTTAAATTTCAGAAAAGAGTCCATATCTATTAATACTAGTCATATCCTTGCTCAATCTCTCATAAGTATGGGAAGCATCTCATTTGTAAATTATCTTCTGTGAGGCTATTTAGTGAAAGTGTTTGAATCACTAAATCAAATTCCTTGATAAATGTGATCATGTCTTCGCCATATGATCCACATAAGTTCTAAAGAAAGTGTTGATGTATTTGATTAATTTGTTAGTTCCTCCCTTTGACTTAGTTTAATGCACGAGGGACTTGCATTAATAACCAGAAATTGGATTACTCCAATAGACATCCTTTGTGGCTGCTACTCCATATCCCCAACTAGATTTTCTTCTTATCTTGTAGCCATATCTTCTCTTTTTATCACCATATTCCTTTTACAAGTTAGTTTGATTTTAGGATCAAATTGAAGTAAAGGGTCTACATTGTCACTCATGGATCTCTTATCTAGTATCAACTAATTGAAACAAATGCAAAAATTAAAAGTAAAAGCAAAGAAAATAAAAATAAGTAAAATAAGAAAAAATAGTAAAACTAAGTTCCTTATCAATGATGCTAAAATCTTGAGCTGCTTTATACGTAGTCAGTTATAGATACCTTCTTAAAACTGAAGGATTTTAGAATATTGATCGTATAGAGAACTTGTCACTAATCCTATTAATCCTTTTTATAAAAATAAATAAAAATAGAGAGTTAATTAAAGATAATTAAACCAATGAACTAACAAAGATAAAGCAAATAAATAATAAAACATCAATTAAACTATCATTAAGGATTCAGGTTCATTTATATGAAAATCCAATTAAACTACGTAATTAATTATCTAGGTTGAAAAAACAATTAATATAATGTTTATATGTCTTTTTTTAAGCATATAGGTATATATAATTAGGTAACTACTGCCTATCTATGCGTAATTTAACATAATAAAAATTATTAAGCATAGTTAATCTATATGGTATCAGTAAAGTCTAGGATATCATCATTCTTTAGCACTGAAGTGTTTATTCTCCTAGTGCATGTATAATACTCCACCAATCATTTCTTCATATAATCCCTAAGATTGAATCTATAGTGTCCAATCATAAATCTAATATTAAGGTAAAAATAATAAATCTTAAAAATGAAATAATCAACAAATGTATAAATAATTAAATAAGTACTTACAAACGTAACCCTAGCTAGGGTTTCTAGCCACTAAAATAATGAAAACTAAACATAAAAAAATAAATCTTAGCATATTAGAAAAGAGTGGAAGAAAAAAGTAAGAGAAGATATCACAAGCTTTAACAATCCTTGCTATTATTGATAGTTTAACCAATCTTAAATCTAACATGTGAAAAGTAAATGACAAACACTAGAAAACCTCTAATGGTTTTATATCTAACGAAAAGTAAACATATGGAAAGTAAATGTATGAAATGTAAATATTTAAAGACAAATGAATGGTATTATCATCAATATAAAAACTTTAAAGGAATGTGATTGATAGCTTAACCAATTTCAAATCTAACATGCTTAAATCATTATAGTTAAGATGAGATAAAAATTTTTAAATGAGTTTTCTTTAAAGTGATGATGTTAGGAAAAATTTTTTGAATCGATAAGTTAAGAATACTTAATATGGTGTGAATGAAATATAAATTTGTTAAGAAATTTATTAATTAGGTTCTGAAGATGCCACCACATTTACAACTACCTAGTACATCATCTTTTCATGATATCAACTTCTTGGGATGAATAAATCACCTAAGACTTTAAGAAAGAAGATAAAATGACTAGATAGAATGTCCAAATAAAATGATTAAATGCATAACATTTATTATCATGGACAATTTCAATGTACTTAATTTATTTGACTTTTGGCTTTACTAAACTGAGGTTTTATTACCCGTAGAGTAATTCTATCTTTTAAAACCATTGGATGATAGAGAGAATGATTCTCAACTCATATATATTGTTGCCTTAATTTCGATTATGAATTTCTTAAACTTGCTTATTATTTCTACTTAAGTATCCTCCAACAAAGCAAAACTTTTTAGGTTGTTATTTTACTTAAGGAATCACTTAGTTGATTGTCTATGCATGCTTTAATACCTTTTTTCATGTTTTCTCAAACGTATCACTTTAATTAAAAAACTATAAGTTTAAGGAATGACTTTTATGTTATTGCAAAATAGTTATGAAATTAAGATGTTTGGAAAAATTAGGTAAAAATTTAATTGAAACATTTTTGTGTCACAATAATAATACAATTGAATTATTACCTTATAAAAAACTATTTTAAGAAGAGGAAAGGGTGACAAGATATATAGTTACCATTTATTTTTATAATATGGACGTGTATTTTCTTACTTTCATTCTTGATTTAGGAATTTGTAACTCCTTTTCCTTTAGGCTTTTCTCTATCTTTCTTTAACAATGTAGAGTAGTGAATCTACATTTTTATGAAAAAATGTTCCACTATAAGTTGTCTTTTTATTAAGTGCATGCTTAAAACAATAGTGACAACTAGCATTTACCATATTTCAACTTAGAATTATTCTAATATTTTCCTAATTCCTTATTTATCTATTTTTTATACGGTGAGCTCTTTCATTACTTTTCTATTTTTTATACTTTAACTTTACCTAATCCTCCATTTACCAGTTCTTGATCTAGCGAGCTTATCTCCCTTTTTTTCTTTTAAATGAATTTTCATTTAGGCTATTATTTTCAAGCCTTTCCCATTATGAGCTTATTTTATTTATTTGTTCTAAATTTTCCTAGGCCACAATTTGTTGGAATTTTAACCTAGTAAGATTTTAGGATGGTCAAACACTTTTCTACGTCATTATGTCACCTTTGCTTCTAGAAAGAAGTTTCCCATTTTTTATTTTTTTAATGTTTAACTGATTGATTTTCCATTTTTATTGATTCTTTCTTTCAAATCAAGGCATTAATTAGTGTATGATATTAATGTAGCTAAAGCAATGAATATATGTGTTTAATTTTTAGATATTAGTTAGTTCAATGATGATTTTTTTTCTAATTCATATAATTAATTAAGATGATTTATTATAATCAAGATGAATTTTCAACCTATGATGTAACACCCCATTATCGTAGGGTACGCACCGGGACGCTCGTAGGTCATTCCAATACATATCCTATGATAAGGGAGCGCTACGTGTAATCACTACAATGCTCCACATGACATCATAACAATTGAGTAATTAAAACAGTAATTGTAAAACATAAGATTTTTAAAACCAAACTCTTCCTCTTTTTATTACTCAAAATCAACAGTTTATACACCATCAAACTGTACAGTCTGTACATA
>JAOQML010034885.1:0-10993 GCA_027568935.1 Erythroxylum urbanii | reverse complement strand
ATATTAAAATAAAACTATTTACTTGATTAATTTATAAATTTAATTCATTTTTAAATTTTACCTAATATTTAATCATTATTAGAAAATATAGTTAGATTTTCTATTTAAAATTTAAAATATAGAATCGAAAATATAAATATAAAATCACAACAAAAAATAGAAGTGAAACTAAATATCTCCTAAATTTTACAAGTTTTGCAAGTTCTAGCTAGTAATTTGATATCTGGTATCAATAATAAGGAATTTCTTTTGCCTGCACTCCTACAACATCTTAATGTCTGTTGCGACAACTGATATACTCTAGTTACACTTGCACTCAAGGTTAGTGCCTCACACCTTGACTGAATTTTAGTTAAGGCATCTCCAAACTTAAGTAGCTTTTGTAATACGTAGAATAGACCTTATTACGTATCCAAGATTGATCATGAAAGGATTAAAAACGAGAGAATATGGAATAACTGATTTCGGTTCCATCTCTGATTTTGAAGTTGATTCTGGGCACCAAACGAGCTCCAATCTCTCTGGACCTTTACGGAAAGTCTTCACCAGCACGTGGTTTAGGCCTTTCTACAATTTTCTCAATATGTAAGCTCTCTTAACGGGTCAGAGATTCCTTATGCTTACGATTGACATGAGTAACTGCAAGAGACCATAACCTATTTCTATAGCTTCCCCGTCATAAGATCAATATAGACCAGGTCCACTCTAATCTGGATCAAATTTCCACCTGAACTTTGAACCATTAATTTATTATTTATTGAGCCACTTTATTATCTTTATCTAGATCAAATTACGTAACTTAACCAATAATTTGTTTAAAACCAAATAATGCAATTAAATGTTGTCCACTTAATGAAAAAATGACAAAATTACCCTTAGGGGCAAAATTGTCTAACATTCTCCCCCATGGACAATATTTAATTACAGTTTTGACTCAACTTTAAAAATAGTTTAAAAATTGATTAAGCTACGCTATTGTATTAGTCGACTAAGTTTAAAAAACAAAACATTTGATCCAAAGATAATGAAAGTCCAACATTCTATCTTGCAAGGCTTTTGGTATCGAAAAGTATCAGACGCATATGTCATGTGCGATACAGATCCAATACAATCACGAATATCTAATACCTCACTTACATGAATGGGAAAATGGAGTGTGGCAAACTACGATGATACCTTTATGATTTAATACGTATCATCTTTGTCTGTAGGTCTCAATTTATCCAACTTTATGCCAAACCACATTGCTAAACTATATCAGAAAAATCCTGTTTTCTCTCACCGAATGCTAAACAGCATTAGAGAAAACTTTTTTCCTCTCACTATATGCTAAAAAACATTAGAGAAAACCTTTGTGTTCTCTAATTGAATGCTAAACAGCATTAAAGAACCTTTATGGGATTAAAAACTTATATCCTCTATGTCGTGTGAAACTTTAAGGATATATCTATATAAAACTGTATGTGTCTAATGACATAGGCTCAGGGTCAATCTTTATAAATGCCAGATGACCTTAAAAAACTTAAGATTGACACAAATCTTAAGACTCATATATATATTATGACAATGTATGATAACATGTATTATTGAGTATAAACAATGATCATCTTTATTGATGAACTATTATTCCGTCATAATACATCAAAATGTACAAATGTACATGGAGCAAACATAACAATCTTTTAACTAACAGTGTCTAAGGACTTCAAAACACCCATATTGTATACTTGTATTCCAAACACAAGTAGGTAAGGTCCTTTAGTTAAAGGATTGACTTATAGTTCCTCAGTCTCTAGATGCTCCAAACCTTAATGCCACCTTTTCATATTAACAACTTCATTGTCAAATATTTGACCTCAAAATGCTAAGACCTTGTGATATTCAATGTTGTTGTTAAATAACACAAAAACTTGATTATCACATTACAACTGAATGAGTTTAGCCACTGAATCAACCACAGACAATTTAGAAATAAAAAATTTGAGCTAAACCATCTGTGAAGCAGCCCTATAGTTTGCACTATATATGCATGATCAAGGAATTCACTTGTGTCTACTTGACACTCTTCCACAACATTATACCATCTGTTAACTTAAACCATAACCTTCAGTGAACTTTGATCATCCGGACACAGCTTAATTTAAATCTGAATTCCCTACAAGGTTTAGTCTGTTGACCTTTATATATGTCAACATATAATTCTTGGCTCCCTTTAATTATCTCAACACTTACTTGACTGCATTTCAATGGTGTACATCTGGGTTAACTAGATATTGACCAAACAGTCAAACTGTAAATGCAATGTCCTTCCTGGTACATAGTTGAGCATAAATTAGGCTATTAACCATACTAGAATACGGAACATTCCTCATAACCTCTCTTTTTACTTTATTCTTTGGTCACTGTGCCAAAGATTATCTCTCAATACGAGAGATAGGTGTCCCGACAGGTTTACTGTTAACCGTACTAAACCTCTGTAACATATGCTTAATGTATGTATTTTGTGAGAGGTATGATGAGTGTTAAGATATGTCCCAGTGAATCTAAATAGCTAGGACAAAAGATATTATGCCAAGGTCCTTTATGTCAAAGTTCTAGACCAAATGTTGCCTAACCTTCTACAATATGGTCAAGTAATTTGATGTGAGCCATATATCATCCAATGCAGTAATAGGAAGATAATTATGCTCCCCTTGATCTTATAGTACAAGCATCTTTTTAACTTTATTTTCCATAAAGACGAAAGAGGTCATAACCTCATCAACTGTAAGGTTTCACTTTCGGGAAGTTTGATGTAAATCATACATTGATCTGCATAACGCACCAACCATGTCAGTTCCTTTCGAATCTTGAAATCCTTCAAGTTGTACCATATACACCACTTTATAAAGGTCTTTATTCAGGAAAGTGGTTTTGACAACCATCTGATGTAACTCTTTATTATCATGAGCTATAATTGCCTTAATCACTCAAAATGTATTCTTCGAGGATACGAGAGAAAAGTAACATTAACGTCAACATTTCTCCCTGAGTGAACCATCAGGCAATTAAGCTAGCCCATAAATCGATGAACTTTATCCTGAAGTCCTTTAGGTCTTAAACTTCATTTACAACTAACAGTTTTGCAGTTTTGCAACAAAATCATCTAGCTCCCAGACCTTATTATTTTTTATAGCTTGTATCTCATCAGTCGTTGCCCACCACAATTCTGTTGCGGGTATAGAAACAGCTTCTGTAAAAGTAATTAGGTTCGTAACACGTCTAATATCATAGTCCTGTTCACCTAATAAACTATGTAATCAGATGAGATAATAGGTCATCTCAATCTGGTGGATTTTCATAACTGCATTAGATCTTATACCTTAGGAAAATCTATATGTACTAAGAAAATCTATATGTACAAGTATGAGTTCCTATTTTTGTACAGGCATGGTACAAAGACCTAGATCCACCGGATCTAACTGTATAAGTAGCATATGCATAATAACTATAGTATCCATCCTGCTATCATCCTAAGGGTCAAGGGGCCCACCATCATTTTAGACATCGTATTGCAGAAACTTAGCTGTTAGTGATTTCACTATTCTATTCCCTCCTTCTCTACAGTAAGATCTGTAGCCTCTAGAGTGGTTAGGATATCTTACTAAATAGCAATAAATGGAATGAGTATGAAAATTTTCTTTATAAGGATTATACTACCTCGGTAGGGAAACCCTACACACGAATGTGTGTGAGACTGTTTTTCACACTTTTAAATAATCAGGTAGATTAGCTTTGTTTTGCATTGACTTCTTCAAGTCCTTTAGGGTGCGATTATGCCTTTTGACAACACTCCATTTTGCTCAAGACTACCCGGTATATTGAATTAAGTCACTATTCCAACTGATTCCATATATCTGGCAAACGATTCCTAAAACACCATATTTGCCTTGATATTCTCCTCCACGGTCAGATCTGACGATCTGAATGGACTTTTCCAATTGGTTCTCAACCTTCAGTCTTTAAGCAAGAACATATGACTGTAATGAGAATAATCATCACAAATGTCGGAATACTTTTGAATTGCATAATGCAATTGTATAAGGTCTTCTGATATTTTTATGTATCAGACTCAACAAGTAAGAAATATGAGTTAACTTCAATTTCCTTATTAGTCAACTTACCCCTGTAATAGTCAACACATGTTCCCAGATCAACATAATCTAGAATTAAGAGAATGCTTTCCTTAATCAATTTCTTAGCTCTAGCTCTGGAAATGTGGCTTAAAATTTTATGCCACACCATGTATGACTTCTCATTCATCAGGGTCCTTCATTTCATGACCTGTTCAGCAAGATACGAAGAAGCTGATATCTAATTTGGGGTAAGACACATTCTATACAAACCATATGACAAGAAAGTTATACCATATGTTTTGCATTAAACACAACTGTACAACAGAAGCATTAAATACAAAACGTCAACTTTCTTTTTTTAAAATTGATCTGAAGATCATATATAGAATGTTTCTTGTAAAAACCTAAATGAACCTTGCAATAAGATTCAGTACATACATTCCCTATAGATATTACTTCCACTTCTTCATTGCTGTCAACCATCAGTTACTCCTTCCCTTTATTTGTTTTTATCCTGGATATGAACCTTTGCACTGTGGAAGCACCTTGATAAGATACTCCACTATATGGCCACTAAGTACTTAATGCGACTATTACAAATCAGATTCATAAATTGATAAGCTAAGGAGTTATCTGATAGTCACAGTCTTTCCTTCTAGGCCTTATACTGCTGACTTCTTTATGTCCCTAGGACCTTCACCAGCACTGGTATGGTGGAGAAGATTTAATCTTTCTACCTTTAATATTTGCGTGCTTAATCTTTGCCTTCCATTGAGTTACATCGAGGGATATAGGAGTAGCTAGCTTAAATTCTCTTCCTCAGCAACGCAATGGGCAATCAAAACATTGAAGCTCCATTCCTCATCTTGCGAATAATATGTCATCACTAGATTACTTAACCCTGAAGGGAATGCATCCAGAGGCTGGTGAATTATGAAAACATCAGGAAGCAGAATGTGCAACATATTCAGTCTACTGTGAAGATGGATCATTGTTGATATGCAATCCTTTACTCCTGCTTTTCTCTCCCGTATACCTCATGGAGAATAATTCTTTAATCAAAGCACTTGTTTCAACACTAGATGAGACTGTGTACCCTTTAGGAGACATTTCTAAGAAATTACTGTGCTATGTCTGTGTTCAGAAGTTCATTAAGTAGGTGGTTAGTATGGATCTTTTAATGGTCATCAGACATAATTTGTTAGACCGATCCTGGGCTTGATATGCTACTTTATGAGTTTTCGCGCTCGTGGATGTAGGTAGAGATAGCCTGTGTATTTGTATGGCCATATCAACCTCAGTTATTTCCATAGCATTCAATACATCCTTAGTTCTCTTCTTTGTATCAAAACCTATCACGATTTTAATGGTGACACTGATTTAATTGATCGAAAAGGTGATTCTATAGTAACTTTGATTAGATCAGCATAAATGTAGGATAACAGCGGTATTGAAAGCCATTAAACTGTATCTGTACTGAAAATATGGTTAAACATATTATGAAACACCTGTGGGCTGAATGCATAATATATGCAACTAGACTTCCACCCATAAAAACGATCAGAGTACCAACCATCAACTCTCATGACACTACCACTTGTGGGTGAATAGATCATTCAAGCAATGAATTTCCTCTATCCAATGCCTTTATGTACATCTCAAAATCTCATGTAAGGCCAACACTTGTGGGAAAAATAACCAAACATGAGATTAGAGACATCCCCTAACGTGTAAGCAGAACAAATTCAAAATACTGACTCGAAAGGCCACTGTGGTGGCTACATCCTTATCAGCACTCAAAAAGTCCACTAACACAAGGGATACAACTTTATGTTATTCTCACATTCTTTATGGGCATATGGTACGTGACAATGTACGTTCAATAAATGTGAAACTCGAATGCACAGTCTCATTGTCACACACCCATGCTAAAGACATTCTCTGAAAACTTCGTTTGAGATTTTCGTAAAAGAAAAATCTTAGTAAAGTGACTATCGTGTATTACTGGACACCAAACTGACTACCCGAGATATAAGGACCTCATGTATCTCCCTTATGGCAAGTTCATTGCACAAAAATTCACTCAAAAGTGACTTCAGAATGTTTCAATTCCTTTTTCGATTAACCATCATGCGATCCTGAACCTTAAATATGAAACCTGAGACACGAAAATTTGAAGTATCTCCCTCATGTGATGCCTGAAGCATGAAAATTCACTCAAAATCGAATTCAGAATACCTTAATTCCTTTTTCTAGAGTTAAACTTTAGTTTATAATTAATATAATAAATCCAAAAAATGAAAAAAATCATTCTATAAATTTCCCGGACTCGGAAACTGACCTAAAATACCCCAGGGTACCCTTACGGGAAATCTTAAATTCTTATGTTTTTTTGGATTTACTGTAGCTTGTCTGTACGGGTTGACGTCAGCTGAACATGTCAGTGTCACGTCAGTGCTCGTGGCGTGGGATCGCGTGTGTCTCACGCAGGCCACGCACTGCCCACGCACAGATATGCGCTTGCTGCCCGTGCCACATATCTGATCCGGATGGGCCCGTGCATTGCACGCACCTGCATACCCACACCCATGGGAGCGCGGGCGGCGTCTCGTACGTGTGACGCACGAGAAAAGTGTGTTGTGATTCGTGTGGTGAGACGTGGTGGGGTACAATTGGTGCATGCACTACACGTGCCATACGTACTGTCTTCTCCCGCAGTACTGTAGCGGCATCGGACTGGTGCAAATCCGTCTCCTTCGACGCTGGAGGTGATTTTCAGCATCCTAGAATCCCATTTTTGCTCCATTCGGCCTGCTTTCGATCCATTTTTCATAGCTAGCCTTATGTATAACACTTCTACGTAATTATATATGGAAAAAATTGAAAAACGAATAAAAAATGGAGAAAAACCATATGAGATGAAAAACTGAAAAACCTTCATTTCTAGTAATCCGATTAGGTAACCGCTTCGATACCATGTGTAATACGTAGAACAGACCTTATTACGTATCCAGGATGGGTCATGAAAGGATTAAAAACAAAGGAACGTGAAATACCTGATATCGGTTCCATCTCTGATTCCAAAGCCAATTTCGGGCACTAAACAAGCTCCAATCTCCCAGAACCTTTGCGGAAAGTCTTCACTAACACGTGGTTTAGGCCTTTCTATAGTTTTATCAATACGTAAGCTCTCTTAACGGGTCAGAGATTCTTTATGCTTACAATTGAAATAAGCAACTGTAGGAGACCATAACCTATTTATATAGCTTCCATATTGGGCTTCCTTATCACAAGGTTGATATGAATCAGGTCCACGGTAATTTGGATCTAATTTTCACCCAAACTTTGACCCATTAATTTAGATCATTTATTAGGCTACTTTATTACCTTTATCTGGATCAAATTACATAACTTAACCAAGAATTTGTTTAAAACCAAATAATGCAATTAAATATTGTCTACTTAATAGGAAAATGACAAAATTGCCCTTAGGGGCAAAATTGCCTAACAACTTTTACATCTTCTTTTCTTATTCTTTGAAATTATCCTTTTCTAATTTTCTCTTCATAGTGACGATTAGGGTTTGGCTAAATGGAGAAGTTTCTTTCATATCAACAAAATGTTTTATAGCTCGTTGCTAATTTTGGGATCATCATTTGATGATTATACTCTGGTGTATCTTGTCATTTTGGTTAGAAGTTAAGACTTACCTTTGTATCATTTGTTTGTTGTAAGCCAATCTTGGCATATCAATGTTTTCACATAAATGTCTACAATGTTTTGCCTTATTTATTTGTTGATATAAATTTTCTTAGTTGTAAGGGCCTTAAGAATATATTTATGTTATATATTAAAAAGGTTAATTGCTTAAAGTGGGAGGAGGTTCGTGTTCCTAAGAGGTACTATAAAGATCTGTGTAATGATAATTTACTTAATTAAAAATTTATATTAAGTACCTTAAGCAATTCTTTTTGAAAATTTTTTGTTCCCTTTAGTGTGAGGACAATTGTTGCATTAAATTTCACAGTTATGCAAGTGTAAGATATCGATATGGTAACCCGAGGCTAGAGTATATGGAAAAGGTACCATAATGTCTAATCATTGATATTGTCATTAGTGTCCAAGTTTTCTTTATTAATTTTTGTTCACAATATGACAAAAAAAGTTTTAGGAAATAATATGTTTGTAATAGTTTAAAAATATATTACTAAAAATTAATATAACGCAATAGTTTTTAAAGTATCGTCTTTCAAAATATTAAAAAACAAAGATATTAATAATTTATTGCTACATATATGTCATGACCAATGCTAAAGGAACAATAAACTTAAATTTTACGAGACCCTTAGCAAGCCTAAAATGTCATCAAATCCCTATATCCATAATAAAATGATCAAACTCATACTGATAATAATCAAATAGTTCTAACAATATACAATACACAATGTGCTAAAATGTTGAGATAGTTAATACGATGGAAGTCCAATATATACAAGATTACTGCAGTTCTAAAGTCAAAGTTCACCAACCAACATACATCGAATCATCAGAGAGGAAGAAGATCTACGAAATGCCCTGTTCAAAGAGCTCTGACAAAGAAGATCCTAAAAAATAGTTGAGGGGAGTCAGACTTCGCTGAGTGAATTAATACTATAGTTATGTTATGCTCTCCTAAGGATTTAAAATGATACATATATATGTATATATTTATAATGTATTATATCTATAATGCAATTTCATAACATAATGATTTTGTTCATAAATATGCATGCATTTCCCATAACAATATCATGTCACATAATCATCAAAATTACAAATAATAGTGGAGGACTGACGAAAGACCATATGACATACCCTTTAATCATAGACTATAAATATAGGGGCTCTCTTATTCCACATGGGTCACTTAGTCCAATGTAGTGAATTACCATTCGAGAGCAACACTCAACCGAATAGCCACAACCTTACTACAATATGATTGTCGTTTGAGAGTAAGCTTGACTGAACTGCCACAATCACGTTAGATATCATGTACTAAATATCGGTTGGCATCTAAGAGCAAGCTTGACCGAACCACCCCAACTGTGTCGTACCTCAATCAATGTATCCAATACTAACCCAAATCTATACTCAAATTTTAAATCTCACCTCATTGTTGAAATAGATGCGGGTATTGACTCCGCATATCCAACTCCATCTCCTATGTATAGTCATCCATTATATGATTACTCCATAACACTTTCACCATTGGTATCTCTCTTGATCTCAGCTGACGAATTTAATAATCTACTATGGAAATAGATTGTTCTTCATATGTGAAATTGCCATCAATCTTTACATTACATGGCCGAAGAATATGAGAAGGATCTGAAATATACTTTCTCAACATCGACATATAAAATGCAGGATGAACTCTCGATAGGTTAGGCGGTAACACCAACCTATATGTCACTTCTCCCACTCTAGATTTAATCTCAAATGGACTGATATACCTTGGAGCTAGTTTACTTTTCTTATTAAACCTTATCACTCCTTTCATTGGTGATATTTTCAAAAATATCATGTCACCTACTGAGAATCTCACATCTTTCCTTTTTAGATCTGTGTAAAAAGTTGTTTTCAATCTTTTTTAATAATATGTATCCTTTCAGAAGTGATTTGTACTAACTCAGGTCTTGTCAATTGTCATTCACCAATTTCCTAACATAGAGGTGATCTATATTTTCTTCCGTACAAAGCTTCATAAAGAGCCATTTCAATATTAGCATGGTAACTATTATTATAAGCAAATTTAATCAATGGAAATTGCAAATCCCAATGACCACCATGATTATTAACGCACATCCCAAGCATATCCTTTAAAGTTTGAATAGTTCTTTCAGACTGGCCGTCTGTTTGAGGATGAAAAATAGTTCTAAAGTCTAATATTGTACCCAAAGCTTTTTTTATTTCTCTCACCAGAAAACTGATGTGAAGTTAGAATCATTATTAGAGACTATAGATTGCAATACCCATGCAAACGTATAATTTTTATTAACATATAGCCTGTTCAACTTATTAGTTGAAGAAGTCTTTTTGATAGGTAAGAAGTATGCAAAAATTGTTAATCTATCCACATTCACCCATATAGCATTATATCTAGTATTAGTACGGGGCAATCTAGTCACAAAATCTATAATAATCATATTCTAAGATAAAAAGGTAAAATGCAAACTTTGTAAGCAATATGATTCCATTAAATATTCAATGGATTTATCTTATTTTAAATTGTGGATTAAAAATTCCATGGAAGTATTTACATTAACCAATAGATCCTGGGATTGCATAATTTCTAGAAATATAGTTGTTACTGGAGAGAAGATAATTATACCCTTCAACAATTTTGTGAATATCATAATCATCAAGAATCTTACTAAGTTGTTGCTGGCACTGGGCATTAGTTTGTAAAAGTTGTTTTTGTTCTGCTCCCAACTCCACACCTTCCATCATTTTTCTACAAAATGTAATGCCAGCTAGAGGATTTTGGACATGTCCTTTTATATAAGAGAATGCTTTTAATCTTTTTCACAGTAGTTTGCTCTGTTAATCGCTAAAAATGAAGTGCTTGCTATAGCTATTGGCTTGGAAGCTGCAAAACGCAGAATACCATAATGACTACACCCTCTCTGTCTTTTTTTTTTCCATAACAAGCATTCTACTTATGTGCAACTCCTAGAAAAAAATCCAAATATGGTATTTTTTGTAACATCCCGTTTCCAGAGAACGGGTCGGACCAGAGAAACGGGTCCAGGTGTGGTAAATATACCACACCTCATGCTCATGCAGTTGTGAATAGTGAGTCTAGTGTACATGCGTTCATGACGATTATCCCGGTAGAA
>JAOQML010034874.1:0-10994 GCA_027568935.1 Erythroxylum urbanii | reverse complement strand
ATTATTGTACGCGAACGACCCGAGCGCTTGCAAAATTTACCAAGGTTAATAAATATTAAAACTTAGCATGTGTAACCTTGCGAACAAGTTTTTGGCGCCATTGTCGGGGAAGCAATTTAATTTTATAGTTTAAGGCATTAAGATTAATTTTTAATTTTTTCATTTTTTGTTAATTTTAGGAAGCATACTCTTGCATGAACACAAGAGTGATGAGAGGTTCGAGTCGTGCAGCTGAGACAATAGATTTAGACATCATATGATTAGAATGAACCCTTAGGAAAGCTCGACGAGAAGAAGAAGAAGAAGAAGAGATAGAAAAGTAAACAGTGGCTGAGGAATTTCAGAGGAACATGGATCAGGAAGTGAACCATGGATAGCAACAATGGACCTTCTTGGACTTTATGAGGCCAGGGTTTAATCTAACAAACCAAGGATTGGCTAGATTGTCTATTTAAGCAATCTCGTTCGAAATTAAACCAGCCTTCCTCAACATGCTTCAATAGAACGTGCAATTTTACGGATTGGCCAATAAGGACTCGAATGTGCACATAGCCAGTTTCCTCAAGATCTATGATACTTTCCGGTATCACTAGATGTCAAAGGACGCTGTCAGAATTATGATGTTCCCTTTCACACTTAGAGATAAAGCGAAGGCTTGGTATCACTTATTGAGCCCCGGCAACATCACGACGTAGGAGCAGCTTATGCGTGCCTTTTTAGACAAATAATTCCTGCAGACAAAGGCCATGAAGATAATAAAGGGAATAACCAATTTCCAACAAGGTGACAGGGAGTCAATTTATAAAGTATGGGAGAGATGCAAGGACATGCCAAGGAAGTGCCCACATCATAACTTACAGAAGGAGTTCCTTCTGAAGACGTTCTACAACGTAGTAAACCCACCTACTAGAGGCACAATCGATGCGGTATCAGGAGGATCTTTGATGCAGAAGACGGTCGATAAAGCAGAGGAGTTGATTGAGGAGATGGCTAGTAATAGCTGCTTATGGACGAATGAAAGAGGTAAGCAGCCTAATACTTTTCGAGAGCAAAAGGGAATCGTCGCGGTCAATCAGATGATGAAGAT
Source organism: Erythroxylum urbanii (assembly GCA_027568935.1). Lineage (NCBI taxonomy): Eukaryota > Viridiplantae > Streptophyta > Magnoliopsida > Malpighiales > Erythroxylaceae > Erythroxylum > Erythroxylum urbanii. Next base: position 9,907 of record JAOQML010034874.1, on the reverse strand, counting down.
GCAAGCTAAAATCAATAATTTGATGCAACAACTAAGCAACATGAAGGCATCGTCATCAGCCCAGGTGAAGGCTGTATAAGTGAAGTGTGAGGTCTGTGGTCAGACAGACTACGATACTGTGGACTGCTAGTTGATGAGAGAGGATAATCAGGAGCAAGTGAACTATATAGGGGCATAATTTGGATGAAGAGGGGGAAACAATCGCTACTCTAACACGTACATCCCTGGGTGGAAGAATCACCCGAACTTCTCCTGGTCAAATAATAATGGAGGACAATTTAAGCCTCAGGGGCAATCAAGCTTTCACAAGATAAAACAAGCTTGATGGAATCAAAGTTGGATAGAATTTTAGATAAGCTTAAAACTTTAGACAATGCACAAAAGAAGCTAGAAGATAAATTTGAGCAAGTCACTAAGAATCATGTTTCCTCAATTCTTAATCTAGAAGCCCAAATGAATCAATTGTTCAATGCTTTTTCTATGCAGAATTTGGGAAATACTCCTAGCATTTCTGGAACAAAATTAAGGGAGCAATTAAAAGCTGTTACACTTCGAAGTGGGAAGGAACTTGAATCACCCATAAAAGTAGTGGAGGAAGCCACCCAGGAGTAAACACCCTCCTTATGTTGCACCTCCATTGTATCAACCCAAGGTTTCTTTTCCTCAATGACTACAAAAGAAGAAGCTGGATGAACAATTTACAAGGTTTGTTGAGAAGTTAAGGATGTTACAGATTAATCTTTCCTTTGTTGAGGCATTAGAACATATGCCTAAATGCGTAAAATTTCTAAGGGACATACTATCAAAGAAGCACTTTTGGGAAGTTAATCAGACGTTAGCTTTAACTGGCCTTAAAACTCAAAAGTTACCAGTTAAATGCCTTCTAAATTGAAAGATCCAGGGAGTTTCACAATACCCTATGTGGCCGATGATTTGAATTTACAAAGTGTTTGTGCGATTTGGGGTAAAGTATCAACCTTATGTCACTGTCAATATTTAGGAAGTTGGGATTGGGAGAAGTTAAGCCAACATCAATGTTAATTCAATTGGCTAATCAATGCATTAAAAGACTGTTTGGAATAGTGGAAGAGGTGTTGATGCAAGTGGATAAGTTCATTATTCCAGTAGATTTTGTGGTTCTGGACTTTGAAGAAGATAAGAATTGCCCACTGATCTTAGGATGACCCTTCATGAACACAGGGAAAGCCATAATTGACGTTTATGAAGGAAAATTGACACTTCGTATAGGTGAAGATCAGGTTGAATTCAATATGAATAAGGCCTTAAAGAACCCAACAATGATTAGTGCATGTATAAAAGTCAAAATTATGGATCAAAATTCACAAGAACTCGTTGAGAGTTGTATAGTAAAAGTGCAGTCTTTGGAAACAGAGATTGACAGTGAAGATCAGAATCCTAAATCAAAAGGAGATGATGAGATGGAGGAGGCAGATGTTCAGGTGCAGCAAGACAAATTAGTTTGGACCGAAGCACCTACACCACTATCTTCAGAGAAACCTCCAACATTAGATACCTGCACACCTCTAGTATACCTTTTTTGGTGGAGGTCAAACACTACCAATAATAATTTCTAATCAGTTAAATGAAAAACAAAAGAGTAAGGTAGTGGAAGTTGTTAAGAAGCAAATGAAGGCCATCAGATGGCAGATTGTTGACATTCGAGGAATAAGCTCGAATGTCTGCATGCATCGAATAAACTTAGAGGAAAACGGTGAGGGAGCGTCAGTGGAGATTAAATCGTAACATGAAGGAGGTGGTTAAGAAAGAGATCATAAAACTCTTAGATGCAGGGATAATTTATCCCATCTCTGATAATGAATGGGTAAGCGCAGTACAATGCGTACCTAAAAAGGGAGGAATGACGGTTATAGAGAGTGATAGTGGAGAAGTAATTTCAACAAGAACAGTCAGAGGATAAAGAGTATGTATAAATTATTGCAAACTCAACTCAGTGACTAAAAAAGATCACTTTACTCTCCCATTTATAGACCAGATGATAGAAAGGGTAGTTGGCCATTCATACTATTGCTTCTTAGATGGATACTCAGGCTATAATCAGATTTTCATCTACCTTGATGATCAGGAGAAAACTATATTCACTTGCCCCTACAGCACCTTCACGTACAGACGGATGCCCTTCAGACTTTGCAATGCTCGAGCCATATTTTAGGGATGTATGATGTCGATCTTTGCTGACATGATAGAAGACATAATGGAGGTATTCATGAATGATTTTTCAGTCTTTAGAGACTCTTTTGACATATGTTTAACTAATTTGGATAGAGTGCTTCAAATATGTGAAGAATCACTTTTGGTGTTGAATTGGGAGAATTGTCACTTTATGGTACAAGAAGGGATAGTGTTAGAGCACAAAATCTCACATCACGGATTCAAAGTTGACAAAGCTAAGACAGAGTTAATAGAAAAGCTCCCATTACCAAGCAATGAAAAAGTTGTGCAAGGTTTCTTATGCCATGCAGGATTTTACGATTGAATTATACCACCACAGAGACTGTGATCTACTATGCCAGTGAGACTCTTTTAGGACCACAATTGAATTATACCACCACAGAGAAGGAACTACTCGCAGTAGTGTATGCGTGTGATAAGTTTCGACCATATCTTTAGGGTTCAAAGGTAATTGTATTCATCGACCATGCGGCACTAAAATATCTTTTCAACAAGAAAGAAGCTAAACCTAGACTCATTCGATGGGTATTACTTCTGCAAGAATTTGATATAGAGGTGAGAGATAAAAAAGGAGCAAAAAATGTGGTCTTAGACCACTTATCTAAACTTGAGGGAGGGGAATGCGAGCAAAGTAATGACATTACCAAAAATTTCCCTAACGAAACTCTAATGCTACTTGAGAGATTGAATACACCATGGTTTACAGATATCGCCAATTATGTTGCCAGTGGTAAACTTCCATCAAATCTCTCTTACCAACAAAAGATGAAATTATTGAATGATTGTAACCGACATATATGGGATGACATGTGCAAAGGTTTAATGTGACGTTGTGTTCCAAATAAAGAAATGTTAGACATCCTAAAGCAATGTCATGAAGGTCAGTATTCTAGGCATTATAGAGCCGACAAAACGGAAACCCGGATACTTGAGAGTAGATTTTATTGGCCACAGTTATTTAAGGATGCGCAGACCTAGGTGGCACAATATGATCAATGCCAAATAATAAGTAACATTTCCAAAAAGGATGAAATGCCTTTATTCAATATTCAAGAAGTATAAGTCTTTTATGTGTGGGGCATCGACTTTATGGGTCCGTTCTCATCTTCAATGGGGAACATGTATATTCTATTGGGAGTTGATTATGTTTCACGTTGGGCCGAAGCGGTAGCATCTCCAACCAATGATGGGAAGGTAGTGTAGAAATTTATTAAGCAGTTGTTTAACAGGTTTGGAATACCATGTATAATAATAAGTGATGGAGGCGCACATTTTTGCAATAGATCTTTCGATGCCCTCCTAAAACAATATGGCAAGCACCACCGAGTTGCTACACCTCACCATCCACATATTAGTAGCTAAGGGGAAGTTGTTAACCAAGAACTGAAATGAATTCTGGAGAAGACAGTGAACAACTCCTGAAAGGATTGGGTAGTAAAGCTAGATGATGTCTTATGGGCCTATAGGATAGCTTTTAAAACACCCATCGGAACAACTCCGTATAGGCTCGTTTATAGAAAAGCATGTCACTTGCCGGTCGAATTAGAACACTGGGCATACTGGGTTGTTAAAGTGCTAAATTTTGATTGGAAACAAGCTGGCGAAAAGAGACTTCTACAACTAGATGAACTTGAAGAGTTTCATTTTAATGCTTATGAAAATGCCAAACTCTACAAGGAAAAGGAGAAGAAATGGCACGATGCTCAACTCAAGCAAAAGGAATTCAAAGTAGGAGACAATGTTCTACTATACAATTCAAGATTGAGGCTATTTCTAGGGAAGTTGAAATCGAGATGGAGTGGACCATTTACAGTTATTCAAGTCTTTGATCATGGAACTCTCAAATTGGAAAATGCTAACAATGACATTTTTAAGGTCAGTGGGCATCAGTGCAAGCATTATTTTGGTGGAGCAATTTCCAAAGATAAGGAAGTAATTTCCTTGCCTCCAAATAATTAACGACACTTCCTGAACGAATGGTCAAGCTAAGGACCATAAACTAGCAGATTTAGAATTGTTTGAAAATGTAGATGTAGTTAGATTTATTTTCAAAAACTTGTTAGCGACTCATGTGAGGACACCATTACCACCTCCATCTCCTTAGGATTTATACCTAACCTAATTTTTCTTTTCCAAATTAGCCTTCAATTCTATTTTGTTTTTATGTTTATTTTTATTTGTTTTCTGTCACTTTTATTTTTGTATTGTCCATACTTATCTTATGTGATGTGTGCCTCCTTCTCACATTGAGGACAATGTGTTGTTCAAGTGTGGAGAGAGATTCTGTGTTTTTTGCTTTTGAATATGATTTTGCAAACTATATGATAGTTATTAGGTTGCATTGCGTGAATTGTTTGAATGTGTCAATGGCTTAGAAGAGTGAAATTTATTTAAGTTTGAACATAGTCTATTAAGTTGTGAATGATCATTAGCTTGCAAAATTAGTGAATTAGGATCTTTGGAAAAATGTACAACTTAATTAGGACTTCATGTAAATTTAGCACCCTCCGGGTTGTCACATTCATTCATAATTTGAGATCCTTTAACTTAAGTAGCTTAACTAGTATTTTTCATGAAAATGAAGAGTTAAAAACAATAAGGTAGGCATAAAAAAATTAATAAACTACTATTCCACTGACCTTCGGGTTATAAATAGAGCTAGTGGCCAATTAAAAACGTGATAATAGCTGAGTAACTAGATCGACATGCATCACAAATGTCTGCCTTCGCTTTAAAAGGCTATAATGACATTTCAACTAAGCTATTAATAAATGACTTAGTCGAGTAAGCAGATCGACATTCATCACCAATGTTTGCCTCAGAGTAAAAGACTAAGTCAGTGTTTTTATCAAAAAAAGTGTTCTTAATAAAAACCTACCGAACTTGTAATAAGCTTGAATTTTCATGAAAATGTACTTAGGAATAGTTACAGAGTCTAAAGGACTAAAGAATTATTAATGTGTTTGTACAATTGAAAAGGGTAATTGAATTAGATCCCGATTAACTGGTATATTTAGTTCAAAGCCTTTAGATATAGATTTTTCCGGTTAATGATTAGATATAATTTGTCAGATTATGTTCTAGATTAAATTTATTTCACAAAGTTGCAGCCATTACCTCAATTTTGCATTGTGTACTTCGTGTTTGTTATACTTCTTGTTTTGTTTGCTTGAGGACAAGCAAACGTTTAAGAGTAGAGATGTTGATAGTTGTCGTTTGTATTGTGTTTTAGGGCTTAATTTATTAACTATTTAGTGTTAAATTGAGTGTTGAGTGTGTGTTTATGTGCTAATTGTGTTCATTTATGTGTTTTTATGGGTTAGTATGAGTCTTTGAACTTAATTGTTATATTTTTTAGGTGCCTTGATGAGTTTGTTAGTGTTTCAGGGTAAACAGTGAAGAATAGACAAGATTCAAAGAGTTTTCGGGCTAAAGACATAGCCCACAATCATGGCACACTCCTTGAACACAATCGTGACAAAAGGAACGAGTCAGAGTGGCCAGGTTATGATCATGCACTTTGGGACATAGTCGTGATAGAGAACTTCCATTTAGGCCATCATCGTGCACAGCAAGCCATGATCATGACAGAAAGGTTTAGGCGCTGGTCACGTGGCCTGCGTCGGGCTAAAGCAAAAACTTGAGTTTCATAAGATTTTTTGATCTATTTCGACCTCGACTTTAACCTAGAGCTTTTAAAGTATAAACATATCATTATGAAACAGATGCAGCAGCCTTGGAGAGCCTTTTGATAGAGCACTCACTTCAATAAAATTCTAAAAACCCTAGTGAGCTATTGAGAGATTCGAGGAAGGAGACGAAGGAAGAGAGATACGGAGACGAAGCTTGACGTAAAGTGCTTCCCAAAGCAGGTGGTTTCTCATAGTTGCTACCTCTACGAGTCCATTCTGACAGTATTTTCGATTTTTATTTCAATTTTATTGATGTATGAAATTGGGATATTTATTGAGGATAGTGTTGTGAATGTTGATTCTGTATAAACTCACCTTCGGGTTTTTAATTCTTGAGATTTATGCAATTTGATTCGTTGTGTTTTAATTGAGTTTTTTTCGTGATTCAATATCTGTTCTTAATAATTTGGCAACAAACTGAGAGGGTGAGCCGAGTGAATATAATCATTTTGGGCTAACGAGAGTTAGGTGAATCGATAGATAAGAATTGGATCAAATTGGTGTAATCGTATAACTAGAGATCGAGCATAGGTTTCCAGTAGGTTAATAGACAACTTTAGAACTAATTTAGATTTTCGGTCAATTGTGAATCGAGAGATCACAATTCTACAATTTAAATTAGGAACTATTAATTAGGAGTTAAGGATTATAACTCGAGAGAGAGTAACCACCATAGGACCGTTTAGACCCGGTAACTCAATAATTGCATAATTGATTAGATTGTCATTAATTTCAAATTAAAACCCCCTTTCTCTCAATTGGTAGGTCCTAAGTTGATTTTAGATTGGGATGTGTGATTTGTTACTGTTTATTATTTTCAAAATTTAATTCTCGTAATTTATTGATTTTCTACCTTAATTATTTATTTTAAATTATTGTATTTTAGTACGACCTTAGATTTTAGGACTAGATTACCCTTCTTGTGGGATCGATACCTTAGGTACTACGTGACAACCCGTGCACCTGCAGAATTTACCAAGGTTAATAAATATTAAAACTTAGCGTGTGTAACCTTGCGAACAATGAACATTTTACCTTCAATTCTAAAGAGAGAAAATAAAGGTATGCTACTCTTAAAATATAAAAAATAAATAATTTTTGACACAAACGTGTATCTTCCCAATCAATTTAAAGAAAGTTTTCCTAAAATTTTGAATGGATTTATTTCTTGCTTTTAATAATACAAAAAGAAAGGTTAAAACTTGTACATAGACTAAAGTTGAATTATTCTTTATTTGGTGTATAGTACATAGGGTTCATGTTAATTTAGGTGCTTACTTAGCTATGCAATTTAAAACTATCTCATCATTTAATAAGAATTTATGTCTTGGTTCTTTAATTACTCTCTTGGCTATTAATCTTAACTTGCTTGGTATTGCTAACACTGATGTGCATGTAATTTGTGAGACGAAACCTTTAAACAATACTTGGGATGAAGTTGATTGAGAGAAAGAAGGGGGGATTTTATTTGTTCACCTAATTTCTTAAAGAAGGCTTACCATCACACAAGCACCACGATTCAGATGTTCAAAAAACTTTATTTCTTCTAACATTATCAATCTGACACTAGTATAATCTTCAATTGTAGAGATTAGAGTACAAAATTTATAAAATGAAGAGGAATTTGGATGCTTTACTTTGATAAATGGGGGTAAACTTCCATATCCACCTATATTGTAGTGCATTCAGTTTCATATATTCAAATCTAAAAGGAGTATTATAATCTTTCACTTATTTTGTGTTAATTAATTTTGTTGAATGTGAGCATCCTATACATATATTAAGGCAATGTCTGACTTAGGTGTGGGGGAGAGTAAGTGTATAAACCATGTTAGAATAGGACTTTATTTTTCTTTAGTGAAGTGTGAGATTTGTGCTTGGAATCTTGAATACTATGATTCATATGTGTTGATTATTCCTTATGGAAACCTTATTTTTTAATTATTGTTTAAAAATAGTCCTTAAGTTAGGATATATTTTTTGTTTGAGTTTTAATGTATAAGAGAGACAAGTATAATTAGTGTTTTTTATAAATTACTTAAAGTATCTCATTAATTTTATTGAATGAAAATGTATGGGACTTGATGCAATTTGATGCTAATGTGAGCTTTTAAACCTAAAACCAATTTATTTTCTTTATTATGTGTTGTTAAACATGGTTTCTTTATGTTAGAACCTGCTCTTATATACATTTTGATACCACATTTTTGGTGAATACATATATAGAGATGATAGGGGCACTTAACATTAGTTTTACCCCTATAGAACTAATTTGAGCCTTAACATTTCTTTTCTTACATATTAAACATATTACAAGCCACGTTTATCCTTCTTTTTGTTAATTTTCTTAATAATTTTGATTCCCCAAATTGAAGAAATCGTATAAAGCTTATTTGCATAAGATTTTAACAACTTTCGTAAAATTAATTAGTTTATTAAAGTTACAGTGTTTTGATTTCTCAGTCTTTGTAGAATAGGGGAGAAGTATAGTTAAAAATTCTTTTCTTTAATAGTTCTTATTAAAAACATGAATGAATTGATTATAGTTATACAATTTAAATCAACTGAATTTCAAACTAGTTTGAGTTGAAACTTATATAGATCAGTTTGTATGGTTCCTTTGACTTTTTCTTTTATACTATACCTTTACCTAAGCCACATTACAACCCTTCTCAAGACTCTTTGATTTATGCATTAAATTCATATTTTTTAGTTATGGAGATATCATTTATAAACAAGCCTATAGAAATAAGTTATTATGTTTTAATTTAAGAGTTTAATGAACCTAGAATACTTTGAGTGTATAAAGTAAAATCTATGAGAGGGTGTTAAGTTTTGTTTCATTCAAGTTTGAAAGAAATGATGAGATGTTATGTTTTCATTATAAAAATTTGTCTTGTGAGCGTTTATTCTCTTGATTGCTAATTTACACTAAGCCTTTGATACATATTAACTTTTGAGATATTTTGGATAACATAAAAGAGGATGAGAGGAATATTGATACATTTATTTGATGTATGCTTGACGACAATTAAGAGTTCAGTGTGAGGAAATTTGATAAGATGTGATTAGATCATATTAATTACACTTATTTCTTGGTTTTGGATGATTTTGATGCTTAATTGGTAAAAATGATATTTAATTTATTTTAGGAGGTCATAAGTGGAGATTAGATCAAATTTAGTTTGGAAAATCTAATTGGAGCATCATTTGTTAAAGCCATAAATTTTGTATAGTTGGAGTGAAAGATGGCAGATTGTGTTAAGATGAGATTACCTCTAAGAATAAGACTCACTTTAGGAAGTTTATTCGAATTAGGAAGCTTTATATTGAGCCTTATTCTATGGGAATTTTGATTTATTTCTACCATTATATCAGTAATATTTATAGACTACAGTTTCAAAGAGGCAGGAACACGTTTCTTCTTAATTGCTTTATTTTCTTTCTTTTATTTTAGCGTGGAAAGATAGCTATGAGTGGCTAAATATAAATTTTCTTATTCAACGAGAATTAAAACTCCATTTGTAAATTAGGGAGGTATTTTTTAAAAACTAAATTTTATTTCAATTTAACCATTTCTTGTTTCTTGTTTTTTTATTTCATGAGTAATTAATATTGATTGATTTACTAAATTAATCTGGTGTTTAATTATTCTATTACTATCTATAAGTTCAGTTATCCGTAATTTTCATGGATGATTGTAACAAGTAGCAAGTAGATTATTTATTTATTTACATTTCTAACTTATGAGAAACAAGAAACTAAACTAAATAGTTTTTGCTACCTCAATTATTTAACTTATGGTATGTTTGGTTCAATGGAATAGAAATTCTATTCCCTGTCTACTCCTAACATTTATGTATTCTTGTGTTCGGTTAGAAAAAGAGAAGGAGAATAACTATTCTAAGGTTTTGTTATTACCTAACCACGGGGAATAGCTAAAGACTACCATACCTTGGAATAGCTAAAGACTACCACACCTTGTCTTTAGTTATTCCATACTA
>JAOQML010034817.1:0-10997 GCA_027568935.1 Erythroxylum urbanii | reverse complement strand
CATTATTTAATGATTTCAATTTTTATTCGATAGGGATATAAATGAAAACACAAGTCAAAATTAAATTAAATTTCATAAAATATTGATGCATACCAAACACTATGATAAGAATTCACCCAACTTTCCTAGTAGAATTCTTATAAGTATCAAAACATGTAAATATCTTTACTTTCCATACATTTATTTTCTGAAGAATCAAATTCTAAATTTATTTTACTTTCCTGCCAACTAAACGGGGCCTAAGGGATAATGGTTCTAGAAAGTTCCCAAAATCTCACCCAACTTTAAAGGTTGAGTTTGTAAGGAAATTGTAAGAGTGGAGAAGTATTATCTTTTTAATATCATATTTTTTGGAATTTAACTAATTCAAAAGCTTATGCATTACAAAGCAATTTGTAGCTAACTAGAGATCCTCGTGTGCAAAGTTACAATCTTACTATTGATTTTATTTAAAAAAATATTTTCATGCACTATATTAGACATATATGTGATGCAATCCAAATTATAGATTGGGTTGGTGAAAATTTTAAAGTTGAAGGACTTGTTTGGTGAAAATTAAATTTCTTGTATATTTTATAAATAAAATTTATTTATACAAATTATTGAAGATTATAGACATTAAGTTTTTAAAATAACGGTTTAGTATAAGGTAAATTAGTTAAAATTTAAAATTACAAAAATCACCCTTGAAAATTATATAAAAAAAGTTATTAAAAGAAGGATAAGGAGAAGAAAAGAAGATTCTAAAAAGAGAAGAGAAAAGAAAAAGTCTCTCTCAAGGCTCACAATAAGAAAAAGTCTCTCTTATTCCTCTTATTTTCTTTTACTTTAGGAAGTCCTTTTTATATACTTGTTAACCAACTAGCTATTGGTAGGATCTCTCTCTTTCCTTTTAGGCAAAATATGATTGTTTAATAAATCATTATCAGCTTTGTTAGTTGATTGTTTCTTTAGGTTAACCACATAATGCAAATAGCCAAAGAAAATAAAATTCACTATTAAGTTACCATGTCATTTAGTAAACATTTTTCAATTAACCACATGGTTTTAAGGCTTATTTTAACCTAACCATCCTTTTATGACTTGATACTCTTTTAACTTGCTCCAAAAAATCAAAAAATAATTAAATAATTTCAAGTAAATTTTTTAAAACTTGGATCATCAATCAAGCTTCTCTAAATATATAATTCATTGCTTGAAATATCATCTTCAATTTTCAACTTAACTATAACTTTAAGCATCAACTTTGAAGTTAAAAAAGCTTTAATTGGCAATGTCATTACCTAATGTTACCTATCAACACTCAAACAAACCATTAGTATTATAATGTTTTGTTATCATAAAAATTTTAACCACAACCTCTATTGATTTAATAAACCTAACAATCAAGATATGCCAAATAAGGAACTCAAATATCTATTTGAATTGATAAAATTAAATAAAAGATTTAGATTAAAAACTAGACCAATAAAATAAGTTAAAACATATTTGGTTGAAATGAAAAGTGCTTTTAATACAAAAATGAAATTATTAAGGAAATGTTTGACATAATCAACTAAAAATATTAAATATCAAAATTTTTTAAAAAGAATCTAATTATATCATGACAAGTTTGGATCTCACAAAAAATCTAAATAACTCCAAAATAACAACTTGCAATTATTATTTGACCTTTTAATCTAGTAAGAACTTGCAACAAATTATATAGTTTAACCTTAATAATTTTTTAAATAATACGAGATGAGAACACATAAAAATTATTTTATTTACCTTTTCTTATTTATTACTTTATGAAAGTGTTGAAAATAGTACCAATTCACATAAAAAATTCATTATGAGATATTTTCCTTTTCTAATTACATAAATTATTATATTCAGCTGGCAATTTCATCAATGTAATCACATTTATCTCATTTAAAGTAACTTATGTGTGCTTAATTAATTATACATTTGTTGTATAACATTTAGTGATTAATGTTATGAAATGCTTAAGATACTTATTTTAGTTCATATTTGGTTTTAGGTACAAGTTGGAAGCATAAGAACTAAAATGGGCTAAAAGCACATTCTTTAAGTCATCCTCTTGATATTCAAACTCATTTCCCTTTGTGGAATAGGAAGGAGATGAATTAAGGTGAAGATAGGATAAGAAAATGCAAGAAAATGAAGATTTCAGCATGACTTGCAAGATACACAGTCGTGTATAAATTAGAAATGAGTGTTTTTATGATGGCCGTGTATCCAATTGTTTATCTTTCCAGAAACCTAATTTTGCTATAAATAGACATTTGAATGGCCAAACAGAGAATGAATTGTTTTTGGAACATGAAAGGGGGTAGGAATCTTACTTCTTGGGGATCCATAGAGGTATAGCCTTCTTCAATCCGATTCATAGGTAAATTGAAGCCAATGAACACATTTGGGCATATCTACATCTTGTATTGTTGATTCTCTCTCTAGAAATTGTTCATGTTATTCTTAGCTTAATGTTTTGGGTATTCATGTATGAATAATTAATATTCTCATTTTTAATAGATTATTTATGTATAAACTCAGTTCCAAAATATAGAATACAATACGTAATAGTTGTATTTTCGATTAATTTGTGGTAAACTAACGGTGATGAATCATTAAGGATAAAATAACGTAGGTTAAATGACCCGAGCTTGTATAGTTATTGCCTCGATTAATCTATTTTCCTAATTCGTAATACAAGTGTCATATTAAATCTAGAGAGCTTATTCTAGAGTTTTTGATAGTTAGGTTTAATTAAAGACTTTATTTTGATTAAACATAACATAAGGAAAAATCGGGGTTAACAGAGTTTATTATTAACTTACGATTAATAGTTTCTAAGAGAGGTATGAAAACATCAAGACGATTAAGTCTGCTTATTTGTGCGTAGGATGAGATTGAACCAAAAACTAGATTCCAAACTTAATCAATCTTATTATTTTTCCAGCGTTTGATTTAATTTAATTTTAGTAGTTTAATTTTACTTTATTTTCTCAACCAAATCCAACCAAAACCCCCTTTATATCCTTGATACTTTAGATTTGTAACTTCCAATTTTTCTACACATTTTTTAAAGTCCTTTGTAGGGTTCCTTAAGCTAACATTACCTTTAGCCTCTAAGCTACAGAGATTACTATTAAAGTCCTCTATGATTAGCTAATGGTCGTTAATTGAAACCTATATGTTAAGAAGGTTATTCCATAATAACTTCCTTTATAATGCAAAATTCAATCCATAGAAAAAAGAAACTAAGACCTTTACATTCTGTTGCTAAAACCACATCGCTAAATGAATAAGTGAATTAATTGCTTGCTCCATATTCACCTTAATAAGCCTTAGATCACATCCAATCACAATTCTTCCATAATGATGGGAATGGTGATTACACAAAACTCCCATTGCTTTCCAAAAGATTTAAGGATCAAAATATTTTCTTGCCTTATTTTTTTTTAAAATACAAAAAAAAACACTAGCTTTGTATCTAGAATAAACTCCCTAAGGGAGTGTTGTTTCTTTAGGAAATTAATGCCCCTTCGATTCTAAGTAAATATGGACATTAAAAGACATTTTTAGGTCCATTAGACCTATTCTTCTTGAGAACCCTCACCAATACTTTGTTGAATCCATTCCAATTATATTTCACTTCCCATTGTTGCTCCCTTAGTGGACACAACTTGATTTTTTATGACCTCTTTCTATTTCTTAGTCCCTTTATCTATATTATTATTGAATCCTTTATCTCCAAAACTTTCCTTCTTTAGATTGTTTTAATATTTCATGGAATTTTAAATTGGTCATTTTAATGTTCTATGGATCAATCATTGTACAATAATTTAAATGTAGTGTATAATGCATAAATCATTTCATAATTAAGAGAAAAATAATTTATACTTAAAATAAAATATCTTGATCTTCAAATAATTTTAGAAAAAATTTGAAATAATTTTTAATCAAGTTTTCATTAAAATGAAATGTTATGATGCTTCCAAAAATTTTGAACTGTTAAAAACTGGTGACTTAAAAGTCTTTATATATGTTGTTTCCTATAGAGGTTCCACTAGTCTAAGTGTTTAGATCAAATAGCCTAACTTATGAATAAAAAATTAAAAAATATAGGTGTAATGTGTTAGGATACACATTGTGAGAATTTCTCTTGACCTTGAACAATAGTTGTAAAAGGGTTCTTCTTCACCCATAGCAAAGCAACACCAACGTAAGTATAATGCCCCAACATATACCCTGGAAGTATTATAGCATGTCTAGGGTATATTAAAAAATGAACATAATGAATTAGGTACATCTTAGTAAGAGATATAAAGGTACTTGATGTAAAAGACAAGGTAAATGGATAATTTGTTCGCGATGTGAAATATGTACAAAAAGTTTTGATATGTTTTCTTGGATTTATGAAAGTGATATGAGGGGAATTAATAAAACAAGCATTCCATAAGTAAATGGGATGTTTTTGGTTAAATTGGATGTATTTTTGTGTTGCTCTTGCATGATAAGACCGAAGTTAGTTGATTTGGGACGTGTATCTCGTTGAATGGATAGGTTCCACTGAATAGACTTCAGTAATTTGGCCATATCTTGGTTTCTAAACCTCAAAATTGGATAATTCTAATTGAAAATTAATCTAAAGACATAGATCTAAAACTTTCATGAAGGAACTGAACTCTGATTCTACCATTAAGATTTTTTAATTCAGGTTTGAAGTTGAGTTCTGACTACTGTCCTTGTTTTTGAATAGCCTATAGTTTTTGGGGTATAACTCTCGACATAATTAACCAAATTGCATGAAATTTATGTCATTAGAAAATTAATACATAGGGGAATAAAATTAATTGATAAGATCATAGGAAAATGTGGGAATTAAAGGAAGAAGAAGGATCAATACGCAATTTTCTTAAATTCAACCCATAGACCAATAAGATTACGGCATGTGTGTCCAATGGAATCACAACACATGGTCCAATAAAATTATAACACATTGTCCAATAGAATTGTAACACATAGTCCAATAGCATTACAACACATGGTCTAATAGAATTGTAACACGTGGTCTAATGGGATTGTAACACGTGGTCCAATAGGATTGTGACATATGGACCAATGAGATTGAAACACGTGTCTAAGAAAAGAAAATTCATGAAAAGGCATATGGAGAGGGGAGATGGACGAAAATTTGATAGCTTATTCATGTTTTTCTCCTCTCCACTTCACCTTCTTCACCCCATCATTTTTCACTTGTGATTCAAGCAAAACCAAAGAGAAAGAGAAGCAAAAGCATTAGAAGGACTACTTTGCCAATTTTAAGGTTTGTGATTTCAATTAGTTGATTTTTGTATTTGTGTATAATTGAATGGATATAAAGATTCGTTTGGATGTGGAATTGTTTCTAGGATGTTGCTTTGTTGTTATTTTGGTGTTATCTTGGATAGAATTGGTTGAATATGGCAAGAGAGCATTGTATAGTGGAATTCTGTCTAGGTTTTTTTAAGTCAGTCACATTGTTTGAGTCATAACTCAGCCTAAAGACCCCCAAGACTTAGAGCTAAATATCTCTAGAAGAGACTCTAAATTAATTCTGGCTCTATGACCTTGGAAATTGAGATCGAAAAAGGTGACCTGATGCTGACCCTATTTTGGAGCAGCTTGTGATATTTTGCTTATATCTCATGATTTAGACGTCCAAACGGTCTAATTGTTAGTGCTGTAGAAACTTAAGACATAGAGAAACAATTTTTTAGAAGAACTTATCACCCAAAACCCTCATTTTCTATGTCAAATTGCCATACAAACTGTCCTTAGAAAATCTAGAGAAGGGGTTAGGAAGGTGAAAAACTTAGTTTTGTGCAATTGTTGGCATATATAAGGTTAAGGCTTTTTAACAATGGTTTAATTAAACTTAATTGAGATTAAAAATGAACCTAGATGATGTTAGATTAATGGATTATGGTTTATTAATGGAGATAATTACTTAAAGAATGCGAGGTTAATTAATAATGTGTCTAATGTTGAAAAGAATGATGGGTTTAAAGATGAATGTGTTCTTCTGAATAACAATATGTTTCAAACGATTTATATGATGCAAATTGAATATGATTGTTTACAAATTGGGACTTTGTGTCATGATATGGAATGGGAACTACATAATGCCTTTAATGACACATTATTACAATTTTTTATGCTTATGAGGTATGATTAGTTAGATATGCATATATATATATATTCAATTTGAGGAAAATGGAATAAAGACATAATATCTTTTTCTTGTGATTGTGAAATTTTTAGATTATTTTAAAATTGTCAAGTCCTAGTCGTGGGTAAATAGGCATGCTTAGAAGGGTCTGCAGCTGCTCCTAGACACATTTAAGGTGTCTACACTTCGGTGTCTCCTGATAATGACACTTCGGTGTCTGAGACATAAGTCTCTCTTGATATTGATACTTCAGTGTCTCCTGATAAGGACACTTCGGAATCGAGACATAAGTCTCTCCTGTTCTATGATACCAATAGGTATCTCCTATTCTGGTCCCGTTACCCATTTATGTAAAAAGGATTTAGTAGGCTAACTGGTTTAGTGTTTTAATAAATGTTCAATTATGATATAAACTAAGTTCAATTCTGATACAGCTAAATGTTATTATGATATAAGCAAGATTTGTTCATATACTTTAAAGTTCTGTTTTGTAATTTTGATATTTTGTTTGGATATTTATAAGTTTGACACAAGTATATTTTGTTTTGTTATATGCTATTCTGTTATGATGCAAATGATATTGGAATGTTCAGTAATTTGAACAAGTAATGTCTTTTTGAGATTTATTAAGATCCAGTGCATGAATATGCTAGACGATTGTTAGAGACAGTCGCCAATTTATATATTGTTTAGTTATTCCCAACTAAGCTATATGCTTAGCATGGTGGTTTTATCCCTGTGTAGGTTCTGATAAGAAGACTTGAGACTAGGACAAAGACAACCGCAGTGGCCAAGAAGATTGTGTTTTGTTATGGAAATGTTCAGTTTGTTTTGAGTTGTTCTTCAATGTAATGAGATATGTTGTATTTTATGTTTTGTTTAATGGTTGTAAAAACTTTAATACAGTTTGGACTTGGAGTTAAGGCTTGTATGTAATAAGTATAAATGTGTATGTTATGTTCTAAATATGACCCAATCAATGATGAATGAAATGTATGCTCCTTGAGTTTCTAGAAATGCTTTAGTATGTATTGGATTACTTTGGTTCTGTTTTATGTAGCATCTACATATCCTCTTAGGGGGTATGTGGGTGTTACATTGTTTAGTATCAGAGCATGGTTTAGGCGATTATGGTTTAACCAACGCTTAACTATTGCTTATAAGTGGATATAAGAGTTGTATTTAGCCTAATGCAGTTTGTCTCATGTTTTGATTATAGAATTAAATATGGAAAGATCTAACGAAGTCATTGACAAGGTTGCAAGGAGTAGTAATCCTCTACGATCTTTTCCATTTATATCGGGACCCTTTGGGGTCAATCATGGTGAAGCTTATCTAGCTTTTGTGATTGATTCTAAGAATCAATTTCTAGTCAAGGATGTCGATATTTCGAAGACTGCATTTAGGACTTGTTATGGACATTATGAATTTTTGGTAATGCCATTCGGGTTAACTAATTCTCTAGATATATTCATGGATTTGATGAATAGAGTGTTTATCCCTGTTTAGATCAATTTGTAGTGGTGTTTATAGATGATATTCTGGTCTATTCCAAGAATAAGTATGATCATGCTGAGCATTTGCAAGTTGTGTTACAAACCTTACAGGAAAAGCAGTTGTTTGCTAAACCGAGTAAGTGTGATTTCTTGCTTTAGGAGGTATCTTTACTAGGACATGTTGTTTATTCTCAAAGGATTAGAGTTGATCCCAGTAAGATTGAAGCAATTGTTAATTGGAAGCAGCCACGAAATGTGATCGAAGTGAGAAGTTTTCTAGGTTTAGTAGGTTACTATCGCCAGTTTGTGAAGGGATTCTCAGTGATAGTGTCCCCTTTGACTAAACTGCTATGGAAAGGAGTGAAGTATAAATGGTTCGATAGATGTCAAGCTCGTTTTGATCAACTGAAAGGAATGCTTACTGCAGCTTCTGTATTGGCTTAATCCACTTATGTTAAGGAATATGTTATGTTTAATGATACATGTAAAAATGGTTTGGGTTGTGTTTTGATGCAGGATGGAAAGGTAGCTGCATATGCCTCTAAGCAACTAAAGCCTTACGAGTAGAACTACCCTACACACGATCTTGACCTTGCAGCGGTAGTGTTTGCTTTGAAAAAATAACGGCACTACTTGTATGATGAACAGTGTAGGATTTTTAATGATCATAAAAGTTTAAAGTATCTGTTTAATCAGAAGGGACCTAATTTAAGACAACGACGTTGGTTGGAACTATTTAAAGATTATGACTGCATTGTGGACTACCATCCAGATAAGGCTAATTTCTTGACTGATGCCTTAAGTCGGAAGATCATTTTGGCTTTGTCAGTATAGTAGAGTGAAAGAAGACTTATATTTGATGGGGCTTTAATAGCTCAATTGAAAGCTAGGCCTATCTTGAAGTAAGAAATTTGTGATGCTCAGAAAGATGACGATAAGTTGCAACAACTCATCTTAACTACTCAAGAAGGCAAATAGGCTGATTTTTTGTTGATAGGGATGGTGATTTGTATTATAAAGATCGGTTGTGTGTGCCAGCTAATGATGAGTTAAAAAGAAAGTTATTGCTTGAGGCCTATAGTACTGTCTTTATAATACATCCTGGTAGAAATAAGATGTATCAAGACCTGAAGCATCATTACTAGTGATTAGGTATGAAACATAAATTAGTGGATTATGTATCTAAATGTTTTACATGTTAGCAAGTTAAAGCTGAGCACCAAGTTCCATATGGTTTGTTACATCCTATTTTGATTCCTCAATGAAAATAGGATAACATTACTGTAGATTTTGTCACTAGACTTACTCTCACTAAAAAGAAGCATGATATTATATGGGTGATTATTGATAAGTTCACCATGTCTGCTCACTTTTTACCTGTTTGTCCTGATTATTCATTGGATAAACTTGTAGGCCTATATGTGAACGAGATAGTGAGATTGCATAGGGTACCACTATCTATTGGTTCCAATTGTAATCATCGATTTACTTCGAGATCAGGAAAAGTCTACAAAACGCTTTGGGTATTTAAGTCAAATTTAGTACTGCTTTTTATCCTCAGATAGATGGATAATCTGAATAAGTTATTCAGATATTGGAAGATATGCTACGGGTTGTGTGTTAAAATTTCCAGGAAGTTGGGATAACTATCTTTATCTAATGGAGTTTGCTTACAACAACAGTTATTATACTAGTATTGGCATGGCACCTAATGAAGCCCTATATGGTAGGAGATGTAGAACTCCGGTATGTTGGACTGAATGAAGTGAAAACAAGATGATTGGTCCTGATATTGTGAAAGATACTAAAGAGAAAGTTCAAGTTATCCAACATAGATTGAAAGCTGCCAGTGATAGACAGAAGTCTTATGCTGATTTAAAAAGAAAGAATATTGAGCATCAGGTAGGTGATAAGGTGCTGCTAAAAGTATCATCATGGAAACACATACTTCGGTTTGGGAAGAAAGGTAAGCTCAGCCCACGTTATATTGGTTCTTATGAGATTCTTAAGAGAATCAAACTGATAACTTAACAATTAGCTCTTCTTGAAGAATTGGCCAAGTTGCATGATATGTTTCATGTTTCCATGTTGAGAAAATATCTGTTTGATGATACACATTAGATTCTTGTGTAAGAAATTCAAGTACAACCAGATTTGACTTATAAAGAAGGGCCTTTGTCTCTTTTAGCCAGAGAAGTCCAACAACTCAGGAACAAGAAAATATCTTTGGTGAAAGTACTTTGGCAACATCATGGACTCGAGGAAGCAACATGGTAACCAGAAGAGACCATGAGGGCTAAGTATCCTTAACTATTTTAAGTAGGTATGAATTTCGAGGACGAAATTCTTTTTAAAGGGAGAGAAATGTGATGCCCCAACATATACCCTGGAAGTATTATAGCATGTCTAAGGTGTATTAAAAAGTGAACATAATGAATTAAGTACATCTTAGTAAGAGATATAAAGGTACTTAATGTAAAAGACATGGGTAAATGGATAATTTGTTCGCTTCAACATGGACATATATACTTAGACATGAAATATGTATCGAAATTTTTGAAATGTTTGATTGGAATTATGAATGTGATATGAGGGGAATTAATAAAACAAGCATTCCTTAAGTAAATGAGATGTTTTTGGTTAAATTGGATATATCTTTATGTTGCTCTTACATGATAAGACCGAAGTTAGTTGATTTGGGATGTATATCTCATTGAATGGATAGGTTCCGATGAATAGACTTCTATAATTTGGGCATATCCTGGTCTTTAAACCTCCAAATTGGATAATTCTAATTGGAAATTAATCTAGAGACATAGATGTAAAACTTTTATGAAGGAACCAAAATCTGATTCTGCCTCTAAGATTTTTGAATTTAGGTTTGAAGTTAAGTTTTGACTGCTATCTTTGTTTTCGAACAGCCTGTAATTTTTGGGGTATAACTCCCGATATAATTAACAAGATTGCATGAAATTTGTCATTAGAAAATTAAGACACAGGGAATGAAATTAATTGATAAGATCATAGGCATATGTGGGAATCAAAGGAAGAAGAAGGATTAATATGCAATTTTCCTAAAGTCAACCCATGGACCAATAAGATTAAGGCATGTGTGTTCAATGGAATCATAACACATGGTCTAATAAAATTATAACACATTGTCCAATAGAATTGTAACACTTAGAGTGTGCTTGGTTAATGGGTATAGGAAGGAAGGTATGGGTAAGGAATGAAAACTACATGCTTGGTAAGGAACTATGATTGAATGAATAGTAATTTCATTC
>JAOQML010034798.1:0-10998 GCA_027568935.1 Erythroxylum urbanii | reverse complement strand
CTCGTCTATATCACACAATATACACATATCACAATTTGGCATAATTATAAGTGTTTATTAATGCACATGTATATATATGAAGTATGGACAATGCATGTTCATGACAATCCTGGGTATCGCTCTATTATTCTTGTAATGTAAACATTCATATATCCAAACTCACATAAGTATCATTTATACTTATGGTTTATACCTCAATAAAACCATAAAATACGTTATGCAATTGAGAAATCTCATTCGACAAAGCTAACTTGTATGCCAAAGGTCGTATCCTCTCAATAATATCATATGGACCAATGTATCTAGGGCTCAACTTGCCCTTTTTTCCTAATCTCAATACTCCTCTCCAAGGTGATACTCTCTGAAACACTATGTCTCCTACAATGTATTCCATATCCCGTCAATGTTGATCTACATAACTCTTCTGTCTATCTTGAGCCGCTGTAATTCGGCTCGTATCAATTTCACCTTGTCCAAGGTATCTTTTATCAATTTTGAGCCTTCAACCATTCTCGAACCCTCTTCATCCCAATACAGAGGTGATCAACACTTTCTTCCATACAATGCCTCGTATGGTGCTATTCCGATACTACTATGGTAATGATTATTATATGCAAATTCTATTAGTGCTATATACTGACCACAAGCTCCCTGAAACTCCAATACACATGCTCTAAGCATATCCTTAACAGTCTTAATTGTCCTCTCACTCTGTCCATTTGTTTGAGGATGAAATACAGTACTGAAGTTCAATTTTGTACCCATAGTAGACTGAAAACTCTTCCAAAATCTCGAAGTAAATTTGGGATCCCTGTCCGATACAATGGACATTGGAACCCCATGTAATCTAAACACCTCATTCACATATCTCTGGGCCAACTGATCTAGTGAGTTATTCTCTCTCACTGGTAAGAAATGATCCGACTTAGTCAATCGGTCCACTATAACCCATATAACATTATTCTGCATTGGAGTCTTAGGCAATCCCATAATGAAGTCCATGGTAATTCGTTTCCATTTCCATTTCGGAATAGGCAATGAATGTAGCTTCCTTACTGGAGCCTGATGCTCAGTCTTAACCTGCTGACATGTCATACACTTAAAAACATACTCTACCACTTGTTTTTTCATTCTGGGCTACTAGAAATGCTGCTTCAGCGTGTGATACATCTTAGTAGTACCAGGATGCATAACATAGGTAGCCATATGAGCTTTTTCAAGAATTTCCTTTTTCAGATCATCCACATTCGATACACACAGCCTCTGCTTCAACCACGGTGTCTCAGCTCTCAACTTAAACTCAAAATCTAGATTCATCTTACCTTTCTCTATAAGCTTCACCATACCAGGATCTTTCCTCTGGACTTTTTTGATTCTATCATGTAACATCGGCCTTAACTTCAATGTAGTAATTAATGCCTCATCTTGTCCCATATTCAATTCTATATTTAGAGCTCTTAAGTGAATTAAGCTCAGTAACCTTGATAATTGAATCTGAGCTACACTGGTGTTCTACTTCCTACTCAAAGCATCAGTTACCACATTAGCTTTCCCCGGATGATACTCAATCGTGCAGTCATAGTCTTTCAACAACTATATCCATCTCCTCTGTCTCATGTTTAATTCCTTCTGACTCAACAGATACCTCAAACTCTTATAATCTGTGTATATTTAGAATGTCTCTCCATACAGATAATGTCTCCATATCTTTAGAGCAAAGACTACTGCAGCAAGCTCTAAATCATGTACCGGATAGTTAATCTCATGAGACCTTAATTATCTCGATGCATAGGCGATCACTTTGCTATACTGCATCAATACACATCCCAATCCTTGATGCAAAGCATCACTATATACCATATATCCTCCAGTCCCCGATGGAATAGTCAACACTGGTGTCGTAGTCAACCGATGCTTCAGCTCTTTAAAGCTCTTCTGACATTCCTCATTCCATCTAAATACTACATTCTTCCTTAGAAGTTTTATCAGTGGGGCTGAGATCAAAGAAAATCCCTCGACAAACCTCTGGTAATATCTGGCCAATCTTAGAAAGCTTCAGATTTCAGACACATTCCTCGGAGCTTCCCAATTCATTACTGTCTCTATCTTCTTTAGATCCACTTGTATGCCTTGTCCAGTCACTATATGCCCCAAAAATACTACTTGATCTAGCCAAAATTCACACTTATTGAATTTGGCATACAACTGTTTCTCTCTCATAATCTGTAAAATCACTCGCAGATGCTCAGCATATTCTTCTCTACATTTTTGAATACACAAAAATATCATCGATAAACACTATCACAAAGCGATCCAGGCAGGGCTGAAACACCTTATCCATCAAGGCCATAAATGTTGTCGGGGTATTAGTTAACCCAAACGGCATTACTAAAAACTCGAAGTGCCCATACCTGCTCCTGAATGCACTTTTAGGTACATCAGGCCTTTGCTATCTTCAACTGATAATACCCCGATCTCAAATCTAGCTTAGTGAATAACTGAGCTCCCTGTAACTGATCAAGCAAATCATCAATTCTAGGCAACGGGTACCTGTTCTTCACGGTCACCCGATTCAGTTGCCTATAATCAATGCATAACCTTAAAGTCCCATCTTTTTTCTTTATAAACAAAACTGAAGCTCCCCAAGGTGAAACACTGGGTCTAATGAAACCCTTTTCTATCAACTCCTATAGTTGAGCCTTCAACTCCTTTAGTTCTACATTTGCCATCCTATATGGAGGAATAGATATAGGAGCAGCACCTGGAACTAAATCAATTATGAACTCTGTTTCCCTAACTACAAGAATGTCCTGCACATTCTACTCAGCTCTAGTATCGATGACAAGGGCCAGATAAGCCTCACATCCTCCTTGCATCAACCTCAATGCATTAAAAAATGATATTAACCTGGCTGGCACTGCTTGACTAATTCCTCTGAAAATCGCTCTTGACTGACCAGGAGATTCTAGTACTACCTCCTTGGTATAGCAGTTTATGACAGCCCTATGAGTAGTGAGTCAATCCATGCCTAGGATAATATCTATCTCTCTCAGCTGTAATATAAATAGATTTGCCTCCAATTCTACTTGATCAATCCAAATCAAATACCTCTTGCAGACCTCCCCTATAACTGTAGTACTACCTATTAGTGTAATCACCTCTAATCTATACTTTAGTAACTTTCTATCACAATGCAGCCTAGATGCCAGATGCGGTGTGATGAATGAATGCGTAGATCCTAGATCTAGCAATGCAAATGCTTCATGATCATAAATAAGTAGCGCACCTGCAACGACATCCAGAGAATCCTGAGCCTCCTACCTACTCATGACATAGACTCAGGCCTGAGACTACGGTTGGCTGCTCCGCACCTCAGTCCTCACAAAAGGACTCCCTGTGCTCACTCTGCCTCTACCACGACCTCTCTGTCCAGTACCACTACCTTGACTTTACTAGATTGTAGCTTCACTCACGGATCCCCCTCTCATACCTGACTGGGCTCTAGCAACAATAGGACAATCTCTAATTCTGTGATCTAGAAAACCACATAAAAAACAAGCTCCTGATAATGTCCAGCACTCACCACCGTGCTTTTTCCCACAGTGCTTACAAAGGGGTAACTGACTCTGCACTGAACCTCTTCAACTGCTAAACTGTACAAAACTACCCCTCTGTCTGAATCCAGACTGTCTTGATCTAATCGGTGGTTTGAAAGGTCAATTTTGGCACTTACTGAATCTTCTACCAGAACCACTATGAACCTCACTGGACCCCCTCATTCTAGAGCCTTTCCCAGACTCTATTTGTCCCTCTCTCAGTAGCTGCTCAATTTTGATCGAAGCAGCTCTCAACTCGGTGAAACTACTCAGGTTGGAGATCGTTAATCTTGTACTGATCTCCATATTCAACCCATTTTCGAATCTCCTACACTTATCTTCTTCAGTAGGAATCAAAACAGTAGCATACCTCATCAACTCATTGAACCGAATCTCATATTCTGCCACTGACATCCTACCCTGATTCAAATCCAGAAACTCTTTCATCTTCCTATCGAAATAGATCTTGGGCATGTAGTTTTCCTTGAAGACCCTTAGGAAATCTTCCCAGTTTAAGTTGCAAGGCCTAGTAGTACAACTTGGGACAGTCTTCCACCATTGATAAGCTGGGCCCTGCAGTAAGGACATTGCATAGTTGAAACTCTTGTCCGGCTCACAGTCCATCTAAT
This sequence comes from Erythroxylum urbanii, assembly GCA_027568935.1. Lineage (NCBI taxonomy): Eukaryota > Viridiplantae > Streptophyta > Magnoliopsida > Malpighiales > Erythroxylaceae > Erythroxylum > Erythroxylum urbanii. The sequence goes on along the minus strand of JAOQML010034798.1, from coordinate 6,773 downwards.
CAAAAACTCTTTCCGTCCTTTCTAACCATCTCTAGGCCTCAGCAGGGTTTGTGCTGCCATAGAAATCCACAGCCTCTTGCTTCTGCAGCCTATTATACCTCCTCTCCCTTCTCTCGGGAACTCTATGAAGCATCTCCTCTGGTTGAGGTACCGAAGACTCCCTACTAGTTCCTACAGATCCTAGGTCAACTGACTGTCTCACTTGTTCACCTATGGCGGATGACCTATAATAAACAAGAACTCCAATCATTATCTACATTTCTCACGATATTTCATGCTTAAAATTCCTATATGTCCCTATGGATGCCACATCATACTCTGATACCACTCAATGTAGCGCCCCGTTACTATAGGGTATATACCGGAATACCCTGAGGACATTCCAGTATATAACCTATGATAACGGTGCGCTACGTTCAATCACAACATTCACTTAACATGACATCATCATTTTCTTATAACGCATCATCAAGAAAGTCACAAAATTTAAAACCAAAATTTTCTCCTTTTCATTTCATAAATCTAAATGTAATACATTGTAGCTTTCGCATAATCGTACATGTAGATCATCATAACCTATTATAAAATAAGCTATATGAAAGAGGAAATACACAAAAAGATCTATCTAATCTTCCAATCTCAGTTGATCGACCTTTGAGCCATTTCTTCTTTTCCCAAAAGTACAAGTCTACACTGCTTGTAGCATCTCTCAGTAGCTAAAGTTGTCTCTCGGTCCTGAAAAGTCAACATTGCAATTTTGGTGAATTTTACGAACTCATTGAGGTAACCATCATCGATGGTTCACTCAATTCATGCATCATATTAATACATGTAACATATTTTTCACATCTTTACATATTCATAAAATATCACCTTTCACTTTCAGAACAATCATAATGGTCATTTCATTCATGTAAAATACACATTTCAATTATAAATGCAATGCACGTGACTCAGTTTTATTTGTTACTTTGTTGTGACCAAGTGCATTTTTACTAGCTCATACCCCTTTGTGGATACCGAGCTGTATCAATTAATGTCCCATATCCCTTAGTGGATACCGGGTACATGCACAACCGAGCCAAAGGCTTTTATCACGTTCTGAGCTTTAAGATCTTTTACTGGTGACTTCGGTCACAACTGCCATTATCTTTCATGTATTCAAGTAATGAAATGCATCATACATATTCAATGATTACACTTATTCAGTCACATTTACACTCTTTCTTATTCACATTTGTCATCGGACTTTTAGTCTGTCATTTAACATTGAAGTTGAGAACAAATAGTGAGTCATATTAACATTCAAGTAGCATTTTCAATACAGTCTTGAATATAGAACTCCTCAGACAATCAATTGTCTAGAATCAACACAATCAATTTCACATTCATAAGATAATTCAAACGTAATCTAACACAAACAATTAATTGAGTGAGACCTTCTAGGTTACTCACAGGTCATTCCAGAAGCTAATGCCTGGAAGTTCCAGCAATGTCTAGATGTTGACATTCCAGTTGCTCATCTATATCACACAATATACACATATCACAATTTGGCACAATTATAATTGTTTATTAATGCACATGTATGTATATGAAGTATGCACAATGCATGTTCATGATAATCCTGAGTATCTCTCTATTATTCTTTTAATGTAAACATTCATATATCCAAACTCATATAAGTATCATTTATACTTATGGTTTATACCTCAATAAAACCATAAAAATCGAAATTCATAATTCCTTGGTCAATTCAGATTTTTCCCATAACAACTTTCGGGTCAAAATTCCATGTTCTTTTTGACTAAGAAAATGAAGTAATTTGAGGATACTTTCTTCTAGAACATTGTTTTCCTATCTCTTAAGTTTCTAATGACACCAAGATCATTCAATTTGGTTTAGTATTCTATGAGTTATGCTTAAATTACTACAGACTGAGCACATTTGAAACTTTGGCTTGTACATGATCATACTGTCAAGTTATACAACTCATATCTCTCAATTCCCAAATTAAAAAATTATGAACTTTATATCATTTGAAAGATAAGAGATAAACTACAACTGTTATGAAGAAACATTTGTCTAATTCGGCATCTATCAATACAGTTTATTCAATATCAACAAGACATTATTTCTGTCTCGGGTAATACTACAACCTCAGTCAAAACTCAATTTCAAGCCAGATTTTGAAATCCTTAGAAATAGAATTAAAATTTGATTTCTCCATAATTGTATCCCTATGTCTCTAGTTTACTCCAAATCAATAATCATCTCATTCGGATAACTACAGAACAAGTTATGGCTAAAACACAGAAGCATAATCAGTGAACATGTTACAGCTATATTTCTAGCATTCATCTTTCAATTTTTCTAGATTTTATTCTACTTCATTTACTCTTCATTCTCAACTCCATTTCAACTCAATATCATACACACACAAATCAAAACCCATGATTGCTCAAAAACACCAAAACATAACATATTCTTATACAATTTCAATTCCAATTCTCATTCTTGATTTCACTTCTATAAATCATCTAAATTCAAGACATCATATACCCTTTTCTTAACTTAACACTTACAATTTATCATTCCTCATAACACAAAAATAAAATATGAGTCCATTTACCTCTTCATTCTTACATATCATCATATTTCAAACTTCCTTTTTCAAATTCAAACATCCCATATCTCATTATCATAAATGATTCGTTTATCCAACAAATTATGAATACATAATCTTATTATTTACACCCACCCATGTTAAAACACATATATAAGAACTCATGATCATCAATCTCAATTTATTCATCATAAATGCTTTATTCACATAAAGATCAACATGTAACTTGTTTGATTTCTCTTCAATTTCTTTAAACACAACAAGAAGCCCTAACTTCCCATGTCACTCACGTACATCATCATGGAGGTTGGGAGGTTGGGTCTTTAGTAAGAAATGAAGAAGAGAGCAAGATGAGAGTAGCAAATGAAAGGTAAGAGCAAGTTGTAACGTTGATGATGGTTGGGTGAGTAAAAATCATGGGAGTGAAGAAGAGAAGAAGAAAGCCATGAAATAGAAGAAGAAGAAAGCAAGATAAAACATCTATGTGGTCTTTCTTTAACAATTAATGGTCTTTCTTTACGTTAAAGAGTGAGTAACGTGAGTGACGGATGTGTGGTGAGTGGTAGTGACACATGTCATTGCCACTTGTCACCTTTATATGGTCTCATTTGGACCACTTTCTAATAACTAGTCCATTTAACTTCAATTTCTAATCCAATTGTCTCTCAAATTTCAATGACATATGTCATTAAATTCCAACATCATTTATAAAAATTTTCATTTTCATTTGACTCTTAATTCTACTTCCATTTATCAATTGTCCTGTCACTTGACATTTTTCCTAGTCCAAAATTACTCAAAAATTCAGGAATTCCTTAAATTTCACCAAAATTTCTAAATCAATAACTATACACACCAATTAAAATTTTCAATGCATATAAACCACAGTTCATATCAAAAATCTCATTTATAAATCAATTATACTGAAAAATTGTCAATGAATGCATGTACAATTATTTTCATGTGCAAAAAATTCAATATTCACGTGTAGGTGCATATCATATAATGCATGAGCATGAAATGCATTTTCTAATTTCTTAATAATCTCTCATATTTACTATTCTATCCTTAACATAGGTAACGGGATGTTACAAGTTTGGTCTAGTTGTGTCAGCTTTTGATAATAACTTAATAAGGGTTAAGGTACTGCAGTCTATTAACTAGCTCATGCACTTAGAGTTCTTGTTTCTGCAGAAGGATACTAAGGTGTTTATTTCCTTAGTTTATGGATCTAATTTTAAATTCAGAAGGAGCTTGCTAGGGAGGAACTTATAAGAAATTTAATCTAAAACTAATGACCCTGGTTCATACTAAGGGACTTAAAAAAACCTATTCCTTTCTAAAGCTGAGGGGTATGTTTCTACTAGTTTTAGGAATGTTTGGGAAGAATTAGGGTATAGATTTAAAGTTTGAGGGCTCGATCTTAACGTGGAGCAATAAGAAAAATAGTAGATGGAATATTAGAAAGGACTTGACAGGGCCTTGGTCAATGGTGAATGGCCTACAAGATTTCCTAAAATTAAAGCTATAGTTTTAATGCCATAATTCTTTGGATTCAATAAATTTTTGGCTGAAATAAAAGGGTTATTTTAGGCTATTTTAAATGGGCTTTCACATAACTATAGTGGTTACAAATCCCTCAATTGTGTGAAGAAGCTAAGAATAATAAAAGAGGAGCTCAAGAAGTTAAAAAGCAAAAAAGGGCAATAACACTCTAGAGAATGTCAAATATACAAAAAGTAATTTGAGCAAGATTTAAGAGGAGATGGATATACACCTTGGGTCCTGGCTCTTTTTAATAAAGAAAAAAAGGCCCTTGATGATTATGTTAAGGCTGCAGCAGCTTATAACTCTTTGATTCAACAAAGGTCTAGAGTCTAATGGATTAAATATCATGATAAAAACACCAAGTTCTTCTTCAATCTAGTCTTGTAAATAAGGAATACAAATAGCATTGATTTTGTCTTCAATCATGAAGGGGCCCTTGTAATAGACCTAAAGGATACTAAAGAAGAAGCAACATCCTTTTACAAAGGCATCACAGGAACCCTGGCTCTAAGCTCTTCATTTGTGCCTCTCCTAAAGTCTTTCATTGACAACTATTATGTTGATGAAGAAATAGAGCTTATGATCAAACTAGTCAGCTTCAAGAGATTGAGAAGATGTTGTTTGAGATGAGCCCTATGAAAACTTCTAGCCCTGATGGGTTGAATGCCTGCTTCTACCAAAAGGCCTAGCCTTTCATTAAAACCATGGTAATTGAAGCCGCTCAGGAACTCTTTGAAAGAGATAAAATTCTTATGGAAATTAATAGGTCATTTTTTTGCTTAATTCCTAGAGTTCCTAATGTTAGGACCTTTAATGAGCTTAGACCTATTTTATGGTTTAACTTTATTTATAAAAACATCTATAAAGTTATTGCGTATAGAATGAAGAAGGTATTAAAGCCTATAATTAGTTACTCACAAGGTGCCTTTATTAATGGAAGACTGATTAGAGACAATGTACTCATTACTCAAGAGCTACTTAAAGGTTATTCAAAAAGCAAGGGACCTAAAAATTATGCAATTAAGGTTGATTTCTAGAAGGCCTCTGATACCTTAAGAAACTTAGAGCCTAGAGATATCTTTACATTTCCATAACCTCATTTAGTGTCAATGGTAAACCATCTAATAATTTCAATGGAGTAAGGGGCTTAAGGTAAGGTTACCTGTTATCTCCATACCTCTTCATTCTCTATATGGAAACCCTCACAAGGATGATTAAAATCAATGTCATTTTCAATCCTAACTTTATATTCCATATAAGAAGTAAGAAGATCAGTTTCGTGTCATTAATATTTACAAATGATCTAATACTAATTTCAAAAGGTAATTTGTTAATTTGTTTACTTATAGCCTGTCTAAAAGTTTATGAGAAGATTTTAGGATTAAAGATCAACAAAAATAGGTGCCATATGTTTATCTCAGAAAGTGCACAATCAAACAGGGAATAGTTACAAAGTATCATTAGTTCGTAGATTAAGACTCCAAACTTTATGTACATGGGGCTTCCAATATCTATAAGGAACTTGCTATTAAGAGATTGCATTCCTCTCATTGAGAAGATATAAAAAAGGCTCATATATTGGTATAATAAGTTACTATATATAAAAATTCCAATTGATCAAATTAATCTTAAACTTACTCCATAAGAAATGGTCTTCCTATTTCTTCCTTTCTATAAGATTGATCAAGGCCATTAAAAAGATGATGAGAAGGATCTTATATGATGGAGGGAAGGAGGGGAAGTTTTACTCCCAAGTGGGATAGAAGGAAGTATATAGCCCAATAATTGAAGGAGGCCTTAGTGTCACTCGTATCAATATCAGTAACAAAACTTTCTTGGAAACAAATTATGGAGATTACTAGAAAACAAAGACTCCTTGTGGGTAAGGCAGATACACTCTTTTTTTCTAAAAGGTAAAAGTGTCTGGTAATTAGGGCATATGCCCATATTTATATGGTTCTTAAGACAATTATTAAGGTTGAGGAATGAGCTGAGGGCTAACTTTAAATGCAAGATTGGTAATGGAAAAAAAAACATCACTTCTCTTTGACAATTAAACTAGGGTTTTCCTCTCTGTAACACTCCTCATATACCCTCTTTAAGTAGTAGATACTCCTTTAGCTTTAAATTTAAAGTATGGATTAACTCCAATTACTGGCATAGTTCCCAGTAAGTTATAGGATCTCTTACCAAGCAATAACCTGAACTAAGATAGGGGAAATGAATACTTATGTTTATGCCATCCCTCTGGCAAATACTTCAATGCCTTTGCCAGAGAATTCCTCATAAAGAGAGCACTACCAAAGTTTTTCAAAGAAGGGGTATTTTGACGTAGGTCTGCTTTCTATGTGCATTAAATTACTAGAGTATCATGTATTTTCTTATTTTAATACTTTATACTTTCTTTTTTTATTGTCATCTTTGTAGTCGGTTTGATAATGATCGAGTGACATTGCTTCTGCGGCCCGAACCAAGGAGTCCTTTAGATATGATGCAAAATGGATCTATTTTATATTTATTATTTATTTTATATTTATTATTTATATGATTTATATATATTTAAATTTATATAAATTTATAATAATCATAATCCAGATCG
>JAOQML010034748.1:0-11002 GCA_027568935.1 Erythroxylum urbanii | reverse complement strand
ATTAATTAAAACATAATTCATTAATTAATTAAAATATAACTAATTACGATATAATTAATTAAAATATTACGAATTAATTAATTAAAATATAAAAATTTTTATTTCTCAGTATTTTTAACAAACCAATCACTAGTAATGGTAATGGTAATCATTCCTTCCTCTTAACTAACCATCATAATTATAATACTTATATCAATTCTCATTCCTCACTACATCCATTCTCATTCTTATTACCATTCTCCCATGTAAATCGACCGCTCCCAAAGTTTTTTAGGGTTATTTCGAACTTTTGGGCTCAGTAAAGCCTAGTTTTTACCTTATTTAGAGAAGACAACATAAAGGATGGGGAAAACCCTAATTTTTGTGTGCCTCCATTTTGTTACATTAGGAAAGATTCAAGGAAGAGGAAGAAGGAAGAGAGAGAAGAAGAAAGAGGAGCTTCAGCTACTTCAACCTCCAATCCTCCAAGTTATTTTCTTTCTGTCCATCTTTTATTTCATAATGTACGAGAAGGATTGATGATGATGAATATTGGCTGAAGGATGTTCTAACTTCTTTTAAGGATTTACACTTAATTTAATGTTAATCTAGTTGCTTTTGCTATTAATGATGATAGGTGCTGTGATTATTTATTGTATGTGCATGCTTCAGTAAGAAATTGAGAGAGTGAATCGATAGCAAAATGATTAGATTAGATAATTAGAGTTAAACAATCTAATAGATCATGCAAATAAACAAATTGATAATTTATGTGAAGAGAGATCTCGTATAAGCACCCGATAGTCTATTAGAGGACTTAATATCTAATTGAATGTGTAGGTTTTTGTTAATTGAGAGATTATAAATTCCATTATTTAATTAGGGTTTATAATAATGATTATAACTTGAGAGAGAGTAATCTACCCTTCAAAAGTTTAAGATTGACACCCCATTAACTCAAAATGACTAAATTAGCATTAATGATAGGATAAATCCCCTTTCTCATAATTTGTTAATCTTCCTTGTTTGGATTCCAATTGTCAATTAGAGGTGCTCAATTTTGATTTCTTATGTTAATGTTACGATTTCATTTTCAATCAATATATATATATATATGATTGTTTACTTTTCTGTTTAGTTTTCTTTTTCATTTTAGTTATCCTTTAGGCTTTAGACAACTTAGAATTTAATTAGTTCACAAACACTCGAGGGATCGACACTTTATATACTACACTCATGACCTATGCACTTGTGGTATATTGAGGGACAAGAAATCATAAAACTTGCCCACTTGAATAAGACCATAAAGCACCATCAAACTTTAATGCCCAATCATTTCTCAACCTATTAACTATCTTCTCCTCTAATATTCTCTTTATCTCTTGATTAACATCTTCCATTTAGCCACTTATTTATTAATGATAGGGCATTTCTACTTAATGGTGGACTCTATACCTCTTAATAAGAGCTTTAAATGATTTATTACAAAAAACTACTCCTCCATCACTTATGATCACTCTCAGAACTCCAAATCTATTAAATATCCTTTTAATGAAATTTATACCACTTTACCTTTATTAGTTGGAGTTGCCATTGCTTCAAGTCATCTCGAGACATAATTTACTAAACCAGTATATATGTTGTCCCCATAAAAGATGGGAAAGGTCTCATGAAATCCAATCCCTATACTTTAAATACTTTAAGATGTTGGAAAGGGGCATCTCATCTCTCTTTGAAATACTCCCTACTCTTTAGCATCTATCACATTGCATTATATACTCACAAGCATCTTTGAACAAGTTAGGCCAAGAGAATCCAAATTCCAATACTTAGGTTGTGGTCTTGTTTGTTCTGTAATGCTTATATAAGTAAAATTATGAAAATGAGTTAATATTTTTAATATCTCCCCATCTAAAACACAACTTTTAATTAGTCCATCAGCATAAATTTTATACAATACTAGTTCATCCTATAAATAGTGAATACACTCACAAAAGAATCTCTTCCTTTGTTGATAAGATCAATTAAGGGGAGGGATACCACCTACAATATAATTTGCTATATCAGTATACTATAGAACAAATAGGTAGTTTATGATCATCAAAGATTCATTAGGAAAATGTTCATTAATTTCTGGACCCTATTGCATTTCCCCTCCTTCAAGCTATGGTAAGTGATAAGCCACCAAATTTTTTGTTCCTTTCTTGTCACTAATCTTTATGTCAAATTCTTGTAAAATTAGCACCCGTCGAACAATTCTTGATTTCACATTTTTTAGTGAAGAGGAATCTCAACACTGTATGATCTATATAGATGATCACTTTGAACCCTAAAAGATATAACTGAAACTTGTTGCATGCAAATACCATTATTAGCAACTCATTTTTAGTAGTTATATAATTTAATTGGGCTCCTAATAAATTCTTTCTTGCATAGTAGATAACAAGTAACATTTTGTCTTTCCACTGCCCTAACACATACCCTACTGCTTGATTACTAGCATCACATATAACCTCAAATGGTAAAGACCAATTTGGTGATGTCAATATTGGCATTGAAATGAGTGCCTCCTTTAACCTATTAAATGCAATCACTAAAAGAATTAAGACATTTAGTGACAACTTTTTTATACCCTTAAATAGTTCATCATAAATATGATAGTTATTGTGACCAAAAATTTGTAAGCCACTATTACTTTCATTATTTGTGATAAATTTTTACGTAGTTATTAATGATATAGTAATTGTGACACCACCAAGTCTTTCACAATTGTGTCAACACTAATAATATGTTATTAGTATCAATAATAAATTTGTCACTAATAGTATTAAATATTTAGCACCTACACCATTTTAGCAAAAATTGTAATTGTGGCATAATATATTATTGTCACAATTATTATTTGTTATTTTGACAAGAAAATTGTTTGTCAATTAATTGATATATTTTTTGTGATGGCAATTATTTTCGCTTATATTGACGACAATTTTCATCAATATAAGCGAAAATAGTTAGTGGCAATAACATATCATCGTACTAGCATATGAACCACTATGGTATTCAAAATGATAATGACAAGAAATCTTTTCATCACATAAATTTTAAAATAATTGTTACAAGAAAACTTTTCATCACATAAATTTTAAACCTTTTGTGACTAAAATTTGTCGCTAATATAGGCCTAACTAATTAATCTTGATTAAATATCATCACTATAATAAACTTACCCTTATGGTCAATATTATTCAAAATTATGGCCCGAGAAAATATTTTTCATATTTTTCATATTTTAATTTTTGTGATAAAAATGTTACGACTAGAATATAAATTATTTATTTTTCTAACATTAACCTATGTAATATTGCAACAAAAAATTTAGCATTTAAATAGATTTTTAGTAAAATAATTAAATTTAATATTACATTATAAAGATATTATAATAAAAGATATTAAAATATTAAAATATTCATTACGGCAAAAAGAGCTTTAGGCAACGACATGTTTGTAATAGTTTAAAAATGTGTTGCTAAAAATTAATATAGCGCAACAATTTTTAAAGTGTCTCCTTTACCAATATTAAAACACAACGATAATAATTATTTGTTACTGCATATAAGAAAAGGCAACAAAATTAAAAAATTGTTGCAATAAAGTCTTAGATACGCAACATAAAAAATTGTTGCTATAGTTCCAATCATATATTTACTAGAGGGAATGGCTAATTCAAAAATTTAGAATCCAACATCTACAATGAAATCTAATTTGGACCCTAACGTATCGGAGCTTTCAAAATAAACCCTAATGTTAGGAAAACATTCAAAATGAACCTCAACAATTTGGAAAACTTTCAAAATAGCCCCTAAATAGATGGAACAATTGACAAAGTTAGGCCTTTTGTTCCGTCCAATTAGTAGTTATCTTGAATGTTTTCTAAATTTTAGGTTTATTTTGAACATTTTGCAAATTTTAGGGTTTATTTTGAATGTTTCGAATCGTTAATGTCTAACTCAAATTTTAGTGTAAACGTTAGGGGCCAAATTGCTCTTTTGGCCAAAGGGAAATTTTCAATTTTACATATTTATTTATATAGCTCTATTACGTTGATACTTGATATTTAATAAATCAATATTTCTTAAATCAAATGAAATTCAAATCCAGATATTTTAATTGTAAATTTAAAGCACAAAATTTTATTGTAATAACATAAAGATTTATACTGAAATTGTAATAAAAATAGGGATAATGAAAGGAAAATAGTCAAAGCAAGCTAATAAGATTTGGGGCTTTGCATTAAACAGAGAAACAAAAATTAGAACACATTTTTGGGGCATTACTGACCTCACCAAATCGCAGCACCTAATTCCTTAACCTCGCCTCTATTCGCTTGAGTCCAGACTCTAGGGGTCCGTTTGGTTAGGGGTTTATTAATGGAATGGAATAGAATGTAATATCATTCCATCATTTGGGAGGAGGGTTTATAATGGAATGGAATGGGATGGGATGGGAGAGGAGGCTTCATTTATTCAATCCTAAACAATAAAAATAAGAAACCTCCAATTTGGGAGGTTTAGGATGGAATATAAAATGATAAATATACAGTACCTAATATACCCTCAATAATTTTCCATAATCCAATTATACCTTACTACCCTCGTAACAAGCAAGACAATACATCTATTGTGCTAGGCGTCGGTAGTTGATTGTAGTAGAGGACAAGAACCGTCGTTCTGTAGCAGTGGAGGATCATCATCACCGATTAGGTAATAACAAATGCATATGCATTTCTAGGCTTTCGTGCATAGTACACCAACTATAAGATTTTATATGTTGTTTTAGTTTTCTTTGATAAAGTTTGGAACTTTGGTTAGAGAAAAACAAAAATAACTTCTTCGATCTCTTGTCTGAAGATATCAAAGAAGCTATATCTTAGACTTCACTGATCTGAACCCACTTGACAGAAAGTCTTTTTCTTTGTTTTGCAAGTTATTTTATATTATGGAGTCGAAGCACAACAAATCTCTTAGTACTGTCTTTTTTTTTTACTTACAAGTCATGTTATATTAAGCCTCTTTGCCAAGAACATTTTTAAAAAGCCCTCAACAGATATTCAAATGTGCCCCATATTGATCTATCTCTATATCCTCGTGTGGACGACAATTCGTTGACTAGAACAATAGAACAACATAACATAGTATAGAAAGAAGAACTAGTGTGAGAACTAGAACTCATTTTTTTAAGTTTCTATTCCTAATAATTCCTTAAACTCAGAACTCATCTTAGGTTTAATATTCCTAAATTTCAATCCTCTATTAATAGATCTTAACCAGATGAGTTGACTCAGACCTTCGTTCTCTCTTCTGCAGCTTGGTGTACGATTTAGATTTTTCTTATCATTTCTTTAGTGTTAGATTCTGGGTTAGCTTTATGTTTTGGATTTTTTCCATATTATGGTATATCTGTTTTTCATTAAGAAAATATGATCTTGCTTGGTGAGTGTTTCTCAGGAAAACAACGTAGATTGTTGATAGAGAATAATGAATAGAAATTATCCCTTTGGAAGAAATTGTAGAAATTACACCAATATTTTTACTTGTGGTCAACCCAAGAAACCTCTTTTGAAAATAAAAAATTTGATTTGTGTATAATGAAGTCTTAGATGTGAGGTAAAATGAAAAATATAACAAATAGGACAAGGATTGTAGTGACTATATAGTTCCTCAATGCAATGGATATAGGAATCCCCCTTCTTTTAGTTTGCCTTAGTTCAGTTTAGTTTATATGGAATCTATGGACAACGTTGATTGTTAGCTTGTCACTCTTATAAAATGTATGATGCTTTTAGCTTTATATATATTAACTATATGCTAGAAGTTTCGCTGATCTATCATTATCATATAATTATAGACTTTATCTGTGAGCAATATATTGTGTTACTTGATCTATGAATTAATGCCTTATTGTCCTTTCATAGTTTAGTTCGCTGATATGCATGTGATAGTTTATTAGTTAACCAAAAAAAAATCTATCTTTAACACGTTGATATGGTATGGATCAACATTTCATTCACTTTGTTGTCTCTTACCATATCTCCCTGTCTATTATCCGTCTCTCACTCATTTTATATATTTTGTGTTGTTTGTATTTAGGGTATTTTTCAATCCATCTTATTTTCTTGTTTCTCTTTACATCCGGGCTCACTTTCCTTGAAATTTCAGTGTGAGAATGATTCAGATTTCCCTCAGTTTAAAGCTTCCCTTTAACATCGCTTCTTTTTTTTATGATATCATATATAAATGAACATATCTATGTCATATTTGGTTTATTTTGATTTTCACAATCTAAAAACTACTCCTAATTTTATTTTTTAGACATCAGCGGTGAAGGTAATCGAGTAAACAATGAAATTATCAAATTGATTTGTATACATCAATTAGCAATTGCTCATGTTGCTTGTCTTATGGTCTATTAGTGGGTGTTACAAAAGAGACATGCAAAATACAAACTTGAAATGCTTACATCATCAAAGAGATCGCAATCAGGGGAGAGTATCATGTGAAGAATTTTATTTCAATGTAATGTTAGAAATATAATTATAATGCAGCCTAAACCATTTGCTGAATTGTGTGATTTATTAGTTGGAAAAGGTGTGTTTCGACCCACTGTGAAAGCAACTGTTGAAGAACAAGTAGCCAAGTTTCTATACCTATTAGGGCATAACGTTACCAATCGGGAGATTGCGTTCTTTTGGAGTCGATTTGGGAAAATGTAAGTCGTCATTTTCATAGTGTTTTGAAATTAGTTATAGAGCTAGAAGACATCATTCTAAGACAACCAAATGGATTAGAAACCTCATTAGAAAATAAGGAGAGCCATAGATATTGTATTAGGCTAAATTGTTTCTATTAACAATTGAAATTTTCATATGTATTCTCCATTTGCATATTTGTTTCGTTTGTAAATAGACATGCAAAGCAAAATAAAAGATGTTTATAGAACTTTCATCTGGGTATATAAGTTTCGTACTTGCTTATTGATCGATGGTTTACGTTTGCTAAGCTTTAATATTTCTAACCTTGATAATACTATAAGCACACGGGTCATTCTCATAGTACCTAAGGTATCAATCCCACGAGGAGTAATTTAATCCTAAAATCTAAGGCTTGACTCAAATTTGCAATAAATCAAAATAACAAACAAATACGGAAAATTAAACAATCAAGCAATCAATTCTAAGAATTCAATTCAGAAATTATTAATAAGATGCAATTTGCACAACCCAATCAAAAATCAACCTAAGAACTACCAATTGAGAGAAAGGGGGTTTTAATTTCACTTTAATGAAAATCTAATTCATTATGAAATTATCGAATTATCGAGTCTAGATAGTCCTAGGGTAAATTACTCTCTCTCGAGTTATAATCTTTAACCTTAATTTAGATTATGGAATTGTGATCTCTTAATTTCGAATTAACTGAAAACCTAAATTAGTTCTGAAATTGTCCAATAACTTACCAAAAATCTATGTTTGATCTCTTGTTACATAATTTTACCAGTTTGATTCAATTCTTAATCTATCAAACTACCTAACTCTCATTAGCCCAATTTGATGATATTCACTCAGTTCACCCTCTTAGTTTATTACAAAATTATTAAGAACAAAAATTGAATCACGAATAACTCAATAAAATGGCAATAAATCAAATTTCATTAATATCAAAGACAAATCCTAAAGGTGAGTTTGGACAATACAATCTATCATCTATGGCTATCTCAAATTCTATACAATTGTAAGAATGAAATAAACTAGAAATAGTTCGGAATGGATGATGATGGAGGCAGCGACGACAAAAAGCCACCTATTTTGGGAAATACTTTATGTCATGCTTCTTCTCCGTGTCTCTCTCCTTCGTCTCCTTCCTCAAATATCTCGATAAGTTCTCTATGGTTTCAGAATTTGACTGATGCAAAAAGCTCCTTTCTCTATTCTTTATGTTCCTTAAATACCTTAGAAACCCTAGGCTTCATCTGGGATCGAAACGGTCAGAAAAGTTCCTCAAAACTTGACTTTTTTCACATGTTTTCATGTTTGCCTGATGTAGGCCACGATTGTGGCCCTGCCTGCCATGATCATGGCCAATATCTAACCCTCTCTATCATGGTCGTGGCCTGGTTCATACCCTTTTGTCACGATCGTGGCCTAGATCTTGGTGGCTAACATCTTTCTACACGATCGTGGGCTGTGGTTTTGGTTCGAAACTCTCTAAAACTTCTCCGTTCATCGCAGTTGACCCTGAAACACTAACAAACACATCGAAGTACCTAAAAAATGTAACATTTAAACTCAAAGATTTATACTAACCCATAAAACACACACTCAACACTCAAATTAACACTAAATACCTAACAAATTGAACCCTAAAACATAATTAAAATCACAACTATCAGTTATGTGATGTAATGCCTTAGAAGGTGTTTACAATTCGAGCAAAAAGAAAATGTCATGAAAGTAATTTTTATGCCAAAGGTGCAGACGTTTTACCTATCAGAACCTAAGGAATTGAATTAAGTAATAAAACATTTAGTGATGTCTACAATTACGTATAATTAAATTCTTAACACTTATCTTACATTATCTTTTGGTTGAATGATTATAATTAAATAAATATCAAAGCCTTATACCAAAATTAAATTCCAGCTTCATAAAGTACGGTGAGCCTGTGCTTTTTCTATAACTAAACTACTGCTTAACTTTTGTTGGATCACAAAGACAGAAGGCCATGGTAATTGTAGCAAGACTAAACAAAATGTTGAAATAAGAAGGTCATAGCATCTAAATGGTTAACTTTGGAACAATTACACAAACTAAAAATAAAGATCTAAACATATCATCCATTTTGATTCTTTATTCCATAATTGTAATAGCCCGAGTTCCAAAACTTATTGAGCGTTAGAATCTTAGACTGTTGAGTTATATCATTTGATAATTTATGAAGTGCATTTCATTTACATACATAATATTCACATACACACATGAATCATGATTTAGTAAACATTTCCAAGATTGTATATGCATTCAATGGAAATATTTCAGGGTACGAAAGGTTTAAAATGATCATAATGTGAATTGTGCATTCCTTATGCCTTGAATTTTGGCTTGGTGGATTATAATTAGTAAATTTAAAATTAATTATTAACATTGGAAATTTGATGAATTAAAAAGTGTATTTAGTTTAGGAAAAATGTCAAATTGACACATGGAAATTGAAGATGACTAAGCCTATGAAATAAGTTACACATAGCAGTAGAATTAAGTGACATTTGGCATAAATAATTAAGTGACAAATGGCTTAGAGATTGAGTGACAAATGGCTTAAGATTTAGGAAACAAATGGTAGCATGAAGAGAGGACATGTAGTTGGCCTAGACTCTTGACAAGTGTCCTAACACTAATCACACCATACGACACACACATGGCAAGTTGCTTCATTTGTAACTTTCTACTGAAACTCTCATCTTCTTCTTCTCTCATAGCTGAAATCTTGCTCCTCTTTACATCTCTACATTTTGCCTAAGTTTTGTTCAATTAGCACACCAAAACCTATAATTTTACCTTCATAAAGATAGTTATCATTGTTGTACATGTTGTTATCTTTTATCGTTGTTGAAATCCATCCAATTCCCACCTTGTATTTGAGATGATCTTGCATAGATATAAGGCAAACTAGACTTGATGAATTGAGGTGGAACTCGAGCTAAACAAGTAAGTAAAGTACTGATCTTTGTGGTATATTGTAATTGAAAGTTTATGATGATTAAATTGAGATGGATAGCATGTAGTGTTGACTATGAAGTGTGCTAGAAAAATGATACATGAATTGGATACTATTTCTATTTTGGTTTTGATGCATGAGAACCGTAGGTTATAGGCTGCTATATAGATGATTTTGATTAATATTTGAAGTTTAAATGAAGTTGAATTTATGCTAAAGAAAGGTGCTAGTAAAGTATTCTTGAATTTGGAAAAAACCAGGACTATATATATGATGAGATTTAGTAAATGAAAGCTTCTGTTTTGTTTTTGTATGCATGAAAGATAAATAGTTTATGAGGTGCCAATTGAATGATTTTGAGTTAGAATTGGAGATAAAATTGATCAGGAATTAAAGTACAATTAAGTTTAAATTGAGGTATAATTAATGGACTAATATATGAAGATGGTTTGAATTTAGCATGAAGGTGTTATAATCTGGAGAAATTGAAGGAAAATGGAGAGTGAACATTCGGTTCATTCATCCCACGATTATGGGAAGGTCCTCTATGATTGTGGGTAATGTTTTGAAATAAAATTTTTTAGTTTTGTGCGATTGTTGAATCAATTAAGGACAAGTTACATTACTATGGTATATTTGGACTTGATTAAGGCCTGAAATAAACCTGGATTGATGTTTGATTAATTGGTTAAGGGTTTGATAAGTTTAGGTTGTTAATTGATGTTTTAACTTAAGGAATGGATTGTTATGAAATCAATATATCTAAAATATGGAATTTATGAGTGTTAAAGGAATAAAGGCGTTCTTATAAATACAAATGTGATCCAAAGGATATGAGTAATGTCAACTAGGTATGAATGAATAAGAATTGGGAAATTGTGTGAATATATATTGCTAGAAAAGGTTGGTGAATGTATAATTGATGAATTTAGAGTAATCAAACTTACTTAAGATGTAAACCTAATTGCAAACTAGATGTGTACAAGCTATGATGTTTGAATGGTCAAGATTTATGAATAAGGATACATACCCAAAAAGTTAATTGAGCATGCATTGAACATGACACATATACATATGCATGAGGGAATAATTGTAACATCCCCTGTATATACATCAGTGTACAGTCTATACATATCAAACCTAATACATGTACTATGCCAAAATAATACAAACTCTTAACTAGGTCATCCTCCAAATCTGGAATCTCAGCTGACCCACCTGTGTGCCATAGCTCCCTCGTCGATCTGGGCCAC